>JAHUTJ010058214.1:0-26172 GCA_036250325.1 Characodon lateralis | reverse complement strand
GTGAGGAAGATTAGACTCGTCGTTCCTGTCATTCCTGATCTAAACTTTCAATAAAATGTATTCCTTTTTACAAAGTTCTCTGAGAGTCTCTGCATGTGGGTTAAGTCGGCAGTAAAAATCATGACAGCCACCTATTGTAAAATTGTCTAAATCTTCAATTGAGGAAGTCATGCATTTCCATGGCCTATGTCAAGAGTGTGACAGTTTTACAGGCTTTTCAAAATGTCCAGAGCTTCAGGAAAAGCCAAAATCTACTCAGCACTGAAGCTATTTATATAATTCAGGGCTCATCCCCTATTGGTGAGTGATAAGGATTACCAAAATATAAGCTAGATATTGAATATTACATCGATATTTAGTATTTTAATTCTGTCTTTCAGTCAGCATTTTTATCCATAAAGTAGCTACATTCATGAAGCTAGCAAGAGTGGAAAAGCTCCAGAACTTGTGGCTGTAACAAGTATTTGTTTTTTTGTCAACTCTTTTCTTTCTTTTTAAAGATTACTTCATCAACCGTTTTTCTTTTAATTTTTCACATTATATGATCTAATTGAGAAACATATGTGCTCAATAAAAGAACCATAAGAAATGGGTATGTCAACACTGTTGTTATTACCTATTTGAGTGAAATTGTTAATACATATTATATATATTTTGTGAAGTTTTTGGTGTTTCCTGAAAAGCTTGAAAAAATGACTTAGGCCATTAATTTAGGAAGGTGATGACATACAATAATACAAACGTTCTTAGTATTTAATAATAGCAATAGCAGCATAGCATACTACACTGATGGCTGGAGGCGGGGCTTCGGCCGCCAGAACCTTTGCCTTCAGTGGGGCAGTGGAAACGCAACTGGTACTGTACTGAGTAGAGTGAAACCGAGTGGAGTGGAGCCGCGCCGGCTAAAACAAGCCAGTGAAAAAGGGGCATAAGAGAACTGTTCTGAAAGGCCTCTGTAGGACTCTATGGGTCTCTATTCTTATTCATCTTCCATTGGTATGTATATGTTGACTTATGTCTTATATATAGGACTAAAGCCACTGAACAAAGAAAAGTGTCTAAAACTTGTGTGAGACTGCTCAGATTTTGCTGTTTTTTTGTTTTAAATGAACAAAAGCAAATTTTGAGGCACCACACAGCTTATTATGCTGACGTTATATAAGATGCACAGCCACAACTCATGGGAAAGATTACAGATCCCTGTAAAACAACCGAGAGGAAAAATAAGCACTTTTCACTGCTGCCATCAGCCATCATGAGGCAACATTAGAGACACAACAAGCTGCCCTTTGCTGTGATGCAAATTATGTGCATAAGTGGCATGTCAGACATGTGTGAGTGTTGGCCTGTGAATGCATAGACACTAATCAACATTGTTTAAGATGCTCATTTGCATATGCATGGATCATTAATTCTATGCAAATTATCCAGTGGGGACTGCACTAGTGTAACTTTTCATGTAACCCAATGGTATAGCTGTCTAAGGAAGGTTATAAAAGAGGCACAGTCATTAGTTTGTTTCCATATAGCTTCAGTGTCAATGATTGATTAAGTTGTTGTGCAAAAGGTAGTTTTTCAGCATTGTGAGATCTGTTGTCTATGTTTCTGTTTCTCCATGATGTGATGCCCATGCATTGAAAACAAGATAACAGACAAAAATAAAAGAAGCAAAACCATAAATCTTATGTCATGTTACAGAGGAAAGCTATTTTCACCTTGATTGTACAAATCTAGTTGGAAAGCCAAGATAAACGTTTAATATTTGGCAGCAGAACAAATATGCATTAATAAGTATTAGGCTTCGCCCCCTAAACTGGGTTGGTCTAAATAAACCAGCTTTGTTATGGGTTTTCACGAGGCAGTGGAGTCCTCGTTATACATGGCTGCAACAAATAGTGAAGTGCTTATTACAAGATGTAAACTGTAGGGCTGGGTCATATCAAGGGGGAAATTAAGGTTTTCAGGAGTTAGTTGAACAGCTTGTTAATTCATGTCTGCATGTTTTGTCCAAGTTTACACCATAGAGGCAGAATTAACTGATTGTTTCTAACATCATTATTGTTAGTGTTTGTAATATGTACTCTGAGTTGTCATTACATAATGTTTCACCTGGTGTATTATTTCTAGAGAGAATCCCGTTATGTCTCAGACTGCCAGGATGTTTTCTTAAAACCATACAGTATATAGGTACGGAGGTTCCCAAACTTCATGAACAAAGGTCCATGTCATTATGTTCGAAATAGCTCGGACCCACATACAGAGAATCCTCAGGAGGAGGAAGTAAAACAAAGATTGTTTATTGAAGATATAGTCAGGAATGCAACGGACAAAATATCTCACTGTAAGGAGGGAAGTGAAGAGAATGGATGAGTACGGGTAACGGAGGGAAAAAACGAAACTAAGAGCAAATAGTTATCTTGATACTGAGATCGGCTTACTGAGTTATGGTGGTCAGGTTGCCAGGGGGAATGAGATTCAGGATCCAGGTCTTAAGCAGGTATATCCATAGAGAGTTCACTTGGTGCTGTTCTGTGGAGCTCAGGTTACAGTAAACAAGTTCGATGTGCGGTGGCTTACGTTGGAGGGTGGACAGGGTACGCTTGTGGCTTGGCTCAGGAGACGAAGAGGACAGGNCACACTCAGTCATGGCATTGATGTCCTCTCCATGTGGCTTGGCTCAGGAGACGAAGAGGACAGGAAGCTGCTAGCTTGATGTGAATCCAAACGAAGGTAGATCACAGGATAGGAATCCTCAGAACGAAGACAGGCTTGATCATCCAGAGTAACTTTCAGAAACGTAGTCCAGAAAACTCAGTGACATAGATCCAAAGCTTAGGCTTTCAAAATCTGCAGAGGAGCAAAGAACAAAGTTAAACGAGGTCAAAGAACGAAGCATAGACTTAAAGTGTGGCTCGAGTTTGTACCACTGTGGCAAAACACTCTCGCATTGAAGTGCTGGCAGCCTCCTGCTTAAGTACTCCTCCTGGCAATCAGTGGAATAAGTCTCACCTGTCACCCAGCACACCTGAGAGCTCCAGCACCACCTGAGAATGAACACATGTAGCAAGCACGAAAACACAAACAAACCCAGATCTTGACAACTTTCAGCTATGATGGATGCAAAAGATGGCTTTACAGAGCATTGGCCCAGGGGGAATAAATAGATATTCATGTCACATGTTTCTGATTTTATTTTATTTTTTAAATTGAAAACCATGTATTATTTTACTTTCACTTCACAACTGCACACTATCTTGTGTTGGTCTATCACGTTAAACCCATTTAAGTTTGTGGTTGAAACAAATGTGAAAACTTCAAGGGGTATGAATAGTTTTTCAAGGCACTGTATGTAAGGAAAAAAATAAATCTCTTCTCATTCATAATTAACACATTATCAGGAATTTTGTCAGGAATACTGGTAGAACACTTTGCACACTAGTTAGGGTTTGCTGACTAAATGTTACTCATAAAAAAAAACAAAAAAACATCAAATAGATAAATTAAAATAAATGTCTTTGCCTATCTCCTTTAAGAAACTCTCATAAGGTGACTTTTCATTTCTAATAATCTACATTTCAATCACTGAGAACAAGTAGCCTCAGAGTATTTGGGCGTGCTACAATCCTCTGGGACTGTGTCTTAAAACAAAACCCGTTTTTTGCTGCAGGCTATTGGCTCACAGTTTGAAGATCTAGAGTGAAGAAGTACATTCAAATAATGTTGTGCTTTATTTTTTGCTTCTTCATTCACATCTAAAGCTACATTCTGGATGTGTTTTTGCATACACTCTTTTATGTTGCTCATGTAAAGTTTTCACATTTCATGCTCTGCAAATAAATGTCAAAATGTCAAAAAATAATAGATTTCTTATGCAAAAGAGCATGCCTTTTGATGCATGTTGTGCAGTAAGTACATGGAGGGTCTTAATGTAGGGAGACAGTGGTGAACTGATCGTGTGTGCAATCTTCTGCTTTATAACAGCTTACTAACCTCACAGCTCAATTGCTGAAAATGTCTGTATACCCTGCAGGTAAGGGTCTATTAAATCCTCCTACACTGTGAACCTGCACCCACGCCTGATTCTATCTCAACCTGGAAGGCTTTTGGTCACTAACACCTTCTGCAATTTGCTTCCCTTGAATTCCTCCAAATTAACCCTTGCAAAAAAAGAGACAAAGTAATCATTGATTTAAAGCCAACATGTGACTGTTCATGATCTGCTAAAGTTGCTGTAAGATTTGTACACATAGACTAATTAACTATATAAGCAGTGTAGTCTTGGTGCTACAGAAAGAGAGGGGGGTGGATGAATGGGTGGATGTGTGTGCTCTGTTTTACACTGTCAATTTGGCAGACGCCTGCAGGGGCTGGTGTGTTACCATGGTGATATGAGCAAGGCATGAAAGAGCAGCAAGGTTTGCCTAACAGTACCAGTCTTATAAGGACTGATAAAACGAGGACCTTTCTTTAAGCGCCTCACATAAACTACATGCCTATTCTAGGCAACCTAGAATTTCACTACTGACCTCTCCAAGAATGTGACAGATGTGATTAGGAGCAATATATTTCCTAGTGGCATCAAGAGTAGCTTAAACTACAATGGGAATGTTCTGAAATTAAACTTTTTATACTATATAATGACATTTCTTGTTATTGAGAAACAAATACCATTGTAATGAAACTAGTGGCTGTAATATCCAATCAAACCCCCTCTGCCTTTACTGGTTTTCATTTCTAAGCATAACTGTAACCCTGGGAAACATTTATTCAACAAGCTATTTAAAAATATATTTTACAAATAACCTGAAGTAATATTCTTTTCTTTTACAGTTTGTCTTAAAAATCTGAAAAGTATGACAGAAATATGTGTTTAGTCTGTCTGAGTAAATCAACACTTTTTATAATCACCTATTGGTGCAAGTAAAGCTGTCAGTCTTTTGGGGTATATATTTATGAGCTTTGCACATCTAGATGCTATAATTTTTGGCCCACCTATTTTCTTTAAACAGCTCAGGCTGTACATAGCTATTTGGTTTTGGTCTGGACTTTGATTGGTCCATTGGCTCATCTACTAAACCCATGTCTTTGTTCCTGGTGAAGAAAAGCATCCCGCAGCATGATGCTACCACCACCATGTTTTACTTTGGGGATGTTGTCCTCAGGGTAAAGTGTAATGTCTCCCACTACACATAGACCTCAGTCAGTCAGTCAGTCAGTCAGTCATTTTCTACCGCTTATTCCATAGTGGGTCGTGGGGAAGCTGGTGCCTATTTCCAGCAGTCTATGGGCGAGAGGCGGGGTACACACTGGACAGGACACATAGACCTCAAGTTGGCCAAAAAGTTTAGGTTTGGTTTTGTCTGACAAGAGAACCTTCATCTACATTTTTGCTTTGTCACCTAAATCAAACATCCCCAACCCCTGGGTTGTTTAGTACCAGGCTGCAGAGGAATAATAAGTATGTTGAGTAATTTCTGTGGTATTGAGGATCAAACTATGAGAGATATTTTGAGTTTATATTGGAAGCTGAAAGTATCCTTTCATTCCACTACAGACAAAGAAACATAAGCAGCTGACGCATAGCAGAATGACTAACCTGTGTGCTTGCATAGGTAAGCATATAGCCAGGCACAGACGTTGGTGTTGCCTTCCTCTCCATGATGCATACAATAACCCTCCATTAGGTTTGACTCCAATTGCCTGGTCCACTAACGTTTGCCCTTCTGCCTGCAGGTAAAGGTTGGGGGCCAGAGCCCAACATGGCTTGGGGAAAACTGTAAATGGGACTACTTATTACTATCTTTATTTAAAAAATGGCTATCTTATTGCTACTATTCCATAAAAGCTACATTTGTAAAATGCATGTCTATTAGTTGTTCCACCTGAGCTATTGATCTCAGTAGCTCCTCTGGAGTTACAAAGATCATGACATCTTGACTGCCTTTCTGATCAATGCTCTCCCTGTCTGGAGAACTAAAGTTATTATTACCCTCTCCATAACTTGACCTGTGTGCTTTGTTCTTGGGCTTTTGTTTTCATGATGCTTTTTGCTCAGTATTGTTCTCTAACAAACTTATAAGACCTTAGGACTCAAATTAAATTATACACATGTTGATAACCAAAGGTAATTTTCTACACTGATTTAACTTAAGGGTATTAGAGGAAAGGGGACTGACAACATCTGCATCTGACACTTTACAGATTCATTTTTTTAACTATTTATTTAACCAGGTGAGAAGATTGAGAATTTCACAACGCTGACCTGGAGTGTTGCAGTTGTAGAAAATTTAGAAAACTATGTTTGCTTATCTTTCCACTACGCAATTATGCTCTGTTTTGTGTTGGCATCAAATAAAATCTCAATAAA
Source organism: Characodon lateralis (assembly GCA_036250325.1). Lineage (NCBI taxonomy): Eukaryota > Metazoa > Chordata > Actinopteri > Cyprinodontiformes > Goodeidae > Characodon > Characodon lateralis. The sequence goes on along the minus strand of JAHUTJ010058214.1, from coordinate 19,805 downwards.
ATATTTTGTGGCTACAGTGTGACAAACTTCATTGGGTATAAATACATTTGCAAGGCACTGTAATTCTCTAAGTTAATGGAGACAAAACCAGTAATAAACTTAAAATCAAGACAAAAACACAGGTCATCATAATGATACTGCATGTTGTTCCTTTTGAGTACAAATAGTTAGATGTCATTCACAGAATGACCAAGTAATTTCCCAGTGGCTAAGCCAGATAAAAGACATAACAGCAGAGAGAAAGGTTTGGTCATTTGCAGCATGTACCTTAAGGCATGTGTGTGAAGAGACCTAATTTATTAATGCAGAGTGACAAACGTGACAGAGGAAATTGTGTCTGACATCTACTGTCAGGGAAAAAGCTGGTGTGAAATCAAATGCACTATTGTATCAAATACACTTGGAATGAGAGACAACTGAAATTGAAAGTATGCCTGAGAAATACAATATTGCAGGGACACACACAGGGGACACATATTTGACTGATTTAAAGGGAACTATTTGATCTGAACAGAAACATAAAAATGGTGACAAAATGATAATTTGTCAATATTTTAACAACCAGTTAACCAAACTAATTTTATGGTACTATAAGCATTTTTTTTTTCATTTTGGTATGCATTGTTTTACTCATCTTAAAATAATTATTAACAATGATTAATTAAAAATATATTTTTTTGGTGGTTTATGAACGCATATAAAATAGATATAAGATATAATGAGAAGTTTTGGATGTATGTTTGCAGTATAACTGAAGGGTCTGAACTACTCAGATCTTTTTCAGTCTTTTGGACTTTCCTTTCATTCTTATTGGCAGGATCATTTAAGCTCGGTCAGGCTGTATGGGGACTGTCAGTGCAAAGCCATTTTCTGCTCCACAGGGATGCTCTCATGCGTTAAGGTCCACACTCTGGCTGGGTCACACTTGATGTCAGTATTGTGTTTTCTTGGCAGTATGCTTTGGATCATTGTCCTGGTAAACTGCAAGTCTGCCTCCAAGTTTTAAAGTTTGAGGACCTTGGAAAACGCTTTCATCAGTAGGATTTTTCTGTATGTAGAATAACCTGCCACTTTATTATGTACCCCCATTCAAATGCTTGTTAACCCATATAGCGACTGATCCCACCAAATTGCTGCATCTTAGTGAAGACAACTTGCCAAAGTTCAGACCATCAGAGAATGGTAAGAAAGGGAATTTAAGTACTTAGAATGTGGTTTGACTGCTGTGGAGTATTTGAGAACCAGCTGATCCACTAGAATTTCCATTCACATTCATCTCTGGGGTTTCCAGGGAATGGTCCAAAAACAAGTATCCATTGAGTGGCACTTGGGTGGACAAAATGCCTGCTGATGTTAGAGGTCAGAGGAGAATGGGAAAACTGGTTTGAGATAATGGAAACACAACAGTAGCTCAGACAACTACAGCAAATATATGCAGGATACTCACAACACATTTAACCCTGAAGCAGGTGGGCTCCAGACACAACCCCTCACTGTGAACTATTCTAAAGAACAGGAGGACTTTTGATAGGGCCAGTGAGTTGTATGGCAGCTGCTTTTGGTCTACCAACAGGGGCGAGTGTTTGCTTGGACTGGCGCACGCAACAGGTGTGTGGAACTGGGGTTTCAATGCCGTCTTCTTCAGGCATTTTCCTTGTTGCATTTCCCTTTGCTACGAAGAGAAACCCCTGAGGTCACAGCACATCTAATCCTGTAGCGTTTAAAAACGTTAATAAATAAACACCACATAAATATGTTATCAGGAAAACACTGATAGACGGTGGGGAAAAAAAACACTTCTTTGATGTAATTAGGGACACCGTCTCTTCTACACCAACAGCCGACCCTACTTTACATTGGGTCCAAGGTTTATTTGAAAATGCAGTTTTTTACTTTGCCAGCGAGATCGAGACTTTCAAGTAAAGGTCCCACCTATGCAACGGTTCCTGCTGGCACAGAGAAAGGACTGTGCTCTACTTATGCTTATATACCTCAGTGACGACACAGGGATTCAATTCAATTCATATTAAAAAATACTTCATATTTTAAAAATACTTTAAGAGAAATTAAACGTTGTTGTAGCTCATATTTTACCAGTTTCCTCAAAGAGCTGTTGTATATGCTGATGGCTGGGGGTAGGAAGGATCTTCTGTAGCGGTCTGTCATACAGCAGATTTGAAGAAGCCTCTGACTGAAGATACTGTTGCTTTGTCACAGTCTCATGAATTGGATGCTCAGTGTTCTCCACAACGTTCTTCATTTTATGAAGAATCCTTCTTTGCACAATGATCTACAGAGGAGACCCACAACAGAGCCAGCCTCCATTATTAGCTTATTAAGCTTTTTCAAGTCCCTGGATCTGATGCCGCTACCCCAGCATATGATAGCAGAAGAGATCACACTCTGCACAATAGACTTATAAAAGTCATGCTTCATTTTGCTGCAAACACAGAAGATTGAAGCTGTGCATGAAAATGGAGAGGGTACACAGTGCAGAACCCGAAGTTGTGACCCGCCCTTAACACCTAAGCCTAACGTTGGTTGGGTGGGCGGGGAGGGGGTGAGGCTGAAACCCACTTTGGGCAGGGTTGAAGCTGGATCTGCGGCAAGCACTTGTGAAAATGTTGTAAAACCCTAGAATTTAGAGCTTTTATGACCACGGTGTACCTATCCTTATTTTACTTGAAGCAAGACAATTAACCAAATCCCAAAGCACGAATAATCTTAAAACGGTGTCTTGAACATGTCAATGAGTAGATGGATGTGCAGCTAACAAATCTGCAGCAATTGCATGATGCTACAATAGGAACATTGTCCAAAATCTCTGGTGAATGTTTCTGACACCTTGCTTAATCTTTTTCACAAATATCTGAGGCAGTTATGAAGAAAGAAGAGGAGGATCCTATCCAGTGCATGCAGGATGCACCTACAAAAGTGTTCAGTGAGTGTATATTATTATATGTCTGTTTAAAATCCATGCTGCTATGTAGAAAAACACTATCTTGCAATTAGGTTGTCATCATCTAATTTTATAACCAAACAGTTAAACCTTTATTTTACCCAATCACCCATTACTCCTGCTTGTTTTCCCTCTACTATCAATCATTTCTGATGAACTCCCAGTGGCCGGCATGTGCATTTTAGTGAGAAATGATCACTCTTCCATAAAGGCTCAGTGTTGTCCCTCTGTAATTCTCTCCCATTTACGTGAATGAAGTCAAAACTAAATACTCAATAAAATTGAGTTATTGGATTCTAATGTCCTCAGCTTGGTTGGGTAGCCAGAGGTGCAAAATATGTTTCAATCGTATTCTTTGTGAAAATGATAAACATGCATATTTCTGCATAATCTTTCTGGTGCCTTTCTTAGATCATGCCAACCTGCATAACAAGACTTCCACCTCATGTCATTTGTTTTCTTAAATTTAACATACTGTACATAGATTCCTTTATTTCTCACTGCCTTCAAAGCTCTTCTTTTGCTTTTGACCTATAGCATGATATTTTTTTTTTCTATTTTTATGCTAGCGATAATTAGTCATCAAACAAATGACTGCAGACACAATGTAGACTCAGATTTTTAGAGTTGGGTTGTGTACACAGTGCTGAATCAATAACTTGTGAGGTTGATTCAGTTATTCATTAAGTCATCTTGTTTCATAGCAAATTTTTTGTGTTCAGGGTCAGGGAGGTTGAAGGCCAGGTATTGATGATTGCTCAACAACAATTTAATAACATCATAACCTGTTGTCACATATTTTTGGGAAGTGGGTGGATCTAAATGGATATGGAGTCTGTTCGGTTGGACGACCTGAAATGGACAATAACTGTCTTTTCTTACTGGGACGTATATCAACTTTTTTTTTAGACTGGATAGACAGCCTCTGTGAAGTAATTTACAATATGATTTAGACCTAGGCATTGATTGAGAGAGTCTTAACACATGATCTAAACCATTTCATGTAGCTCTGGCTGTATGTTTATGATTGTTGCCCTGTTGGAATGTGAACACTAGCTGCAGTCTCAGGGCTTCTGCAGCCTCTACTATTTTAAAAAAGCCAGCATCTATGCTGCTCTTCTGGTGAAATTGTTTGGTTTGTTATGTTTAAAAAGATTATGTAATTTAGCATGCATTTCTAAATAGAACCATCCAAAATCTCCCCCTTCCCTCCTAAGGAAAAACATCCCCACACCATGATGCTGCCACCCAAACCCTGTTTGGAAAGTCATGAATAGGAACTAGCCTACCAGCAGTCAGAAGACCTATAGACAGAATATAGACAGAAACTTCATTCACCAAGGGGGACTTAGGCTGCAGATCTATTTGACCAGTTGAAGATTTAGAATAATAAAGAGCTCAACTGCCTGTGTGATCTCAATGAAGCTGCAACAATACAGTCAAATATGAAAGCTTTAATCAAGATCCCTGCTAACCCTTGTGATATGTGTTAATATGTCTGAACATTTGCCCTTATGTTTGGCAGAAGATCACTAAGTTTTCTACCAAGACTAAATATTCTGTAATGTTTTACCCACACAACGCTGCTTTGAGCAAAACATGCTGGGATGTCAACATAGAAATGCCACTGCCATCTGAGGCAACTTAAAAACAAGCAAACACTTTACAACTACCCAAGTCATTCCAGACAATCTGGCACAATACCAGATAGAATGCCATATGACTTGGCCAAACACCCTCCAAACACCCTACAACTGAAAGGCTGCTCAGACATGAATTGAATTTACCAAAGGATCACACCCTCTGCACTGCACTCAAGACTCCTACTGGTTGAACAGAATGGGATTTTGAGGAGTGCATAATGTGCCATGGACATTCAGAGCTCCAAGTCAAGCTGTCAGTGCCTCTGTCATGTGGAAAGATGCATAACCCCATGCTTATGAGGCAGGCCTACATCTCTACATGCAACACTGGGAGTAGACTACAAGTAGGAACATATGGCACAGTGAATAAGCCATTACCTATGGGGAGAAAAGAAAGAACACATAGAAAAATAAACAAATTGAAATATACTTCTTAAGTACATATAAAACAAAATGTACTGATAAAATGAGGACAAGGCATTGCTTGGGCCTGGCATTAGTAAAGCATAATATGAAGACCTTGTAAATGACATATAACATAAAAAGTAAAAAAAGCTAGATGGTCATAATAATCTCTAGTTAATAATGCAAAATGGACTGAATTGATCCTAAGCTATGATTTAAGTTATGATTATGAGTTATGAGTTATGAGTTAATTTATTGTCAAATAGATACCTTTGAAGAAAACTTTATTCATCATTTAATTGTCACAACAGAAACAACAGTTAAAATTATGGGTAAGGCAGGGATGTGAAGAAGACAAATTAAAGACATTTACTGTTCACCTAATGCATTAACTTTATACAAATTTCACATGATAAATTCCAGACATAATATTCAAAACTATTTCTGACAGAATCTGTTGCTTTAGTCAGGTCCAGCATTTGAACAAAAAAACATTTTCTTTTTTTCACCCCAAGTGAAATGACTCCACAAGTCTAAACTAACTTTCATTGTTAGCTGTTTCAGTTTTGGGCAAGTCATAGACTGGTTACCAACCTTTCCAAAACTAAGTAATTAATTATGTGATATGTGCTTTGATAGCTCAAAATAATACACATCAGTATGGTAGAAAAGTTGCAGTTTACTCTGAATTAGTTACATTTGCATTTGCTCTGGACAGTTGGTGCTAATACCTCCTCCTGGCACATTTTAGGGAATTTTTGCAAAGAGCTTATGCTTACCACAAGTGCAGCACTATGTGATGTTACTCGGTTGAACACTGAGCTGATACTGCAACGTAAGTTTAAGCTTTAAATCTGAATGGCACAGTAAGTGACATATTTGCCAGGACTGTGACGTGATGTCAGACTTTAGGAGTCACTTTCGAAGCCTAATCAGAGTAGTGCAAATTCTAACTTCACAAGGACTTGATCAAAAATCGGAATACTGTTTACATTCTGCCTTTTTTCGTTTTAAATTAATTTACTTCCTATTATAATGCTATACTGTAATGCCATGCATAGGTATTCCCACTCCTTCAAGCTTTTCACACTTTGTCACATTCCAACCACAAACTTCTGTGCATGTGATCTAGATTTTGTGTGATAGACCACCACAACGTAGTACATGATTGTGATGTGGAAAATAATACAGTTTTCAAAAATGTAATAAAAAAATAAAAATCAAGACAACAGTTGTGTGGTTTTCAGCCCCCTTTCCCCTTTACTTTGAGAGCACTAAATAATATCCAGTGCAACAGATCTACCTGTGTGTAATTCATTCCCAATATAAATACAGCTTTTCTAAAAAGGTTTAAGAGGTTTGTCAGTGAACACTGGTGAACCAAAAGCATGATCACAACAAACAAACACATCAGAGAGCCATTCAGTCCATCGTCGGAAAATGGAAAAGGTATGGCACAACTGCAAGCCTAACCTGACAGGTTGGGCAAATAAAGAATTAAGCTAGAAACCAGTCAAGAGTCCTATTGTCGCTCTGAAGGAGATGCACAGGAGAATAAGTTGAAAAGACAACTATTAGTTCTTACACCACAAAACAGATTTTTAAGGAAGGGTGGCAAGAAAATATCCCTTCTTCAAAGAGAGCAAAGTGCCATATAAGTTGTTGGGGGGTCCTCCATGTTAACTTGGAGGAAAGTGCTCTAGTTGGATTAGATTAAAATTGCACTTTTTGGAGCTACAGAGCACTGCCTGCTAAAACCAGCCGCTACAAAGACAGTTTCTTCCCCCAGGTTGTTTTTCTGATGAACACTTGACATTTAGAGTTCCAGAACAACACCATCCATACGTGGACTGATCTCACATTATATTCCATTGTAAAGTCAATTGTGTATATATGTACATTTAAAAGAAGATATTCTTAGTCCTCCTCCCATCACGGTTAGCAGTCATTCTGTTAATTACAGTCACCTGTTCCTGGTTCCACTACTCACCTCCCCAGCATTATTAAGTCATCCAATTTCTCTGACTACTTGCCACAATATTTCGTTGTAAAATCCTTCTCTTCCTGTTTTTCAGTCTAGTTCCTTGTCATGCCTGTTTCCAGCCCTGTGGATTTCCCACAGGAAAAATCTCATTTCTATCTCTGGATTTTGTTTGGACTTTAGTTTCAGTTTTTTTCTATTATTTCATGTAAAGATTCAATCCTCGCCATGATCCGTCTATCCTCCACTGTGCATTTGGGTCCCACAAAAACTCTACCATACGTGGAAATATATGGGCAAAAAAATAATGCTGCACATCACCCTGCCACGCCTTTCAGTTTTGTTACTGTAAAAAAACAACCATATTTTCCTTTTCTTCCACTTCAGAATAATGAGCTATTATGTGGTCTTCACGATCACATGAAATCCTACTTTTCTGGTTGTAACGTAGGAAAATGTGAAAAACATCAAGGTGCATGAATACTTGTGCAAGGCACTGTATGAGTGTTCACAGGTTACTGTCTTTTAACAAGGAGAATAATTCCCAGTCAAGCGTTTCTGCTTCTCACGTTTTCTTTTCCCTGTTTTCAGGCTATGCAATGTGAAGTAGAAAGTTTTCCCTTTAGGATTGAGAGTTTTACGTGCAGTGCCCACCGAAAAGGAAAAACAAAAATACAGATAAATTAAAGATAACCCTATTCTGTAAGGTGGAAAAGGTTTGGTGCTTTTTGGAAGATTTATGAGCAAAAAGAGGCAGAAAAGTATCAAAATAGCAAGAAACCCAAAAAAGTGACAACACATTGTGCAGTTCTGTAAGTTCTCAGCAGCTGATAATTATCTGGAAGAAATTTTATTCAGTCATAAGACTGAAGACGTCCTTTTATATTTTTATATTTTCATTGCCTTCTTTAGCTTTATCTTCTTTATGTTACACTAAATGTGATTCTTCAATTTTTAAATAACATCTATTCTGTATGGTTTCTATATATTTTTTAAACTGCTCTCTTTCCATTTTTTAATTTGTTTTTTAGCACTAAGTGGTCATCCATTGTGTTCTCTTTTATTCTTCCTCATGTGTCTTCCTCTTTGCCTTCTGTTGTCATAGCTCTCCTTACAATCTTCCCATCTCGTTTGTGCTTCTCTACTCCTCTTATTTATTCCAGTCCTCCAGCTGTCTTTGTGTTCATTACTGTGTGCCTAATCCTGTGCTCCCATTTGACCATCTCCTCTTCTTTATGTCTCTTTTTTTTGTTTCCAGCTGTAGTCTCTTGCACACTTAAATTAAGATGAGATGCGAGCAGAAAGCAGAGAAACAGTTGGGCTGGCTGCTGAGCAGATTGTTTCAGGTTATTGTGAGTTAAAGTTAAAACTTCCTGAGAATTAACAAAGAGAACACATCCATTTGCGGCAGCAGTTTTACCTCCTTGATCTGAGCTTCTGAGAGTTCAAAAAGATACTTTTGTTAAGATTTGGACTAAGAGATTTCAACAGGACAGGGTTAACACCAGCCTGTCAGTTTCAGTTTCATTTACAATCTGCTGTGGTGTGACCGACAAAGCTGAGGAAGTATTGGGAAAGAGATTACCCACATTAAAACACTGGTGTAATACCCTTCTGTGTCAAGATCATTCGATTCATTGGGTTTTACTCTGCACTCAGCAAAGAGTGTGCATATTTAGGTAGGGGTGGAGGGTGCAGGGTATGCAATCTGCACCTTTGAAGATAACCGGTGCAGAAAAAGGTAGGATTTCCTCTGATGTAAGGCTATATCTCCAACTGCAGTTTGAATCAATGAAGCTGCATGTACTGAGGTTACACTGTCAAAAGTTTTTAATTGTTAATCAAAACGTGATCAACGCTCAGTATTCTGGGTCTTCTTCCATGAAGATTAAGTCAGACTAAGTATTTCATGCAGGATTGATACGGTTTAGAAGTTGGGTAATTTTACACAAACATCAAATAAAATAAATGTGACCCAGTTTGTCAGTTTAAAGCAGATCAAACACGTTAGTGCTGACCAGCTTTTTGTATGGTTTCACTGATATTTCAACCTGGAAAGATTCACAAATGAGAGAAACACAGAGATGGCAATTAGAGGAGTTTATTGGCTGATGTTTGTTTTCTTTTGGCGCTCGGACCCCGGTGGAAGACATGGATGCTGATAATGACATGAGCTTGAATAAACATCTTAGGGTTAGAATTAGAGAAGTCTCCCCCCTGGGATTCTGATACTGGTGGTGGAGTGGAGGCCAGAGGAGATAAGGGAATGGAAAGGAGCTTGAAGCCTGATGGTGGAGATGGGGTGGAGGAGGGTCGAAGCTCAGCTGAAGAGCAAGAGATTCTGCGTATGAAGATCTTTTAAAGTGAAGCCTGGAGGGATGATTGGCTGAAAAGGAATGTGGATCAGGAGCTGATTGGTTGGAGCGGAGAATGTGGTGGAGTAGTTAGATAGTTCCAGAGGTGGAGGTGAGTCTTCCAAGTTGAATTTTTGTCAGAACTCCATTTTGACAATTTATCTTTGGTGATGAGCTTCAAGTTATTGAGGTTAGAAAGCCCCATGACATCAAGGTAACCTTTAGCTCCCACAACAAACTGTTAAATTTAATCAGAGACTCTTCATTTGTCTGGGCTTGACTGTAACTCTCGTAACATCTTAGCATAGCATGTCCAAATTAGCATACTGAAGCAAATAGGTAGTTTTTATGGAAGAACAACTCGAGTCTTAAAATGTCACAGCAGAACGTAGAAACAGTGTTTTATGAACCTTTAAATTATTACATCACATTTCCTTTGGGTGGTCAATTGCAATTGACCACCCAATTGACATCTATAATTACTTACACTTACGCTACCAAAGATCTTCCCTGTGAAACAAGCACTGCGCAAGGAACATGTTAAGCTTTTACAATAAGAGTAACTGATAAAAAAAAGTAATGCATAAAAATCAACAAAACAGCATTGGCATTTATGTCATTGTTTAGATTTTCACGAAAGTAGAAACTATGCCTTTTGCTTTATATGAATTTGATTTAAGAGTGATCAACTATAAGATTTCAAATGCATATCTCTACTTCAAAAACGCTAAACAATCCATTTAGTATTAGAATAATAGGTTTAGCCCATTTTTAGGGGGTTAAAAACCTAACCGATATGTTGGATTGAACCCACACTGGTCCACGTTTGACCCAAGACTGGGTCTGCTAAATAAATCAAACTGGATTATTTTCAACATGTTGAAAGGAACATTCATTTGCATTTAGACTGTATTCACACCAGAAAAAGCCTTTGGTCTGGACCAAAGGCAGATTTGTTTGGTCTGGTGGGGTTCTATGGGGTAAGAACATTGTCAAAAACAATGTGTGTGTAAAGACGGAAATGTGTGTATATTAGTCAATAGTTGTGCATAAGTAAAATCCAAAAGAGGTGTTCTATAAGAATACAAAATAAAATGTAACAGCTTCAAGAAATTACAAACACAAAGTTCAAGCTTACAGTTGTGGTTTATTGTTTTTGAATACAATATGCTATAACAGTTTGTAAATACGATTTATTTTCTATGAGAATACAAATTTACATCTGTCAATACGTGAAAATTGTCCCTTTATCATAAGATAAAGCATAATAATGGAAGCCTTCAAGCAAGACTACAAAGACAATTTCAGCAATCAACAGTGAACCATTTATAGCCAGTTTAGCATGAATTTTGTAGTTTTATCAACTATTTTTGTGATGTATATGTCAGTAAATGAGAATATTGTAACAAAAAAGGGAAATTCATTTTTGCATAATAACTTAATACTTTAAATTTTATCTTGCGTAAACAGTTACAGGTGAATCCTTAATGGCCAAGTTAGAAGGAACTCTAGTTTTAAAAAATATATGCTTATATTGTACATGTATGTAAGCAAGACAATAATGTCATTATCTCATGATCGTGGGATAATTCCTTAAGTTTTACATGATTTACAAAACTTTTAGTTGTTTATATTTACTAAATCAAGAGAATTATATTATTCTTATGACAAGGCGAAAGTTCAGGTTTATTTATAATAAGTCAATTCACAATATATGTCGTCTCAAGGTACTTAACAAAGTCCTTTCAATCAAATCATGCAGATTTCAAGTCAGGTACATGCATGCCAAGTAATCCTAACTATCAAACTGTTCAGTCAAATTCACTTTATTATTAAAATTGATCAAAAAGTTTTTTTATTTAAGGAAACCCAGCAGATTGCATCGAGTCAGTGACTTGTAGCATTCACTCTTGGATCATAATGTAGCAACAGTGGGCAGTCACTTTCATTGACTTTGCAGCAATCCCTCATAGTCTTTATCTTATGAGATAGTTTTTTTTTCTCCATCTGAGAAAAACATGAGAAATCGCTTAAAGCCAATCAGTATGAATTATTGCATGTGCATAGAGTTTATGAAAGGTAGTTAAATAAAACACCATAGCACATCTCAATGTGTAGCAGCTTAAAGGTCTGTGGAGGCTCAAACAAGTTTTTACTTGTCCGTAACAAAACAATGGTGAATGATTCCACTGAATTGATGATAATTCAGTGGAATCAAATATCTTGTTATTTTGTTAACTATTGGTAGCAAGATTTCTTGATAACAAGAAATGATCCATTTATGTTGAAATAATGACTTACATTTTATTGCAATGAGATTTTCTAAAAATTCACATGAAAAATATTTAGACCAAGGACAGTTGCTCACTGGCTTCCATATATACATGCTTATTATATAATCAGAGATGATTAGCACTGCTTTAGCCAGGCTCAGTATCAGTGTCAAAATCTTGATGTAGTTAATGTAAACATCATAGCTGGTGCTACATAAGTTATCAAGCTTTTTTGAATAGAATCTAACTGTTCTGTTTTTTTCAAACAAATTTATTTGTGTAGTGTAGTTTCAGTGTGAACATCTATCTATACCGCTCTTTGTGAGTGGTCATTCTTAACACAGTAACCAAAACACAACCTTAAAAAGTACTTAAGTACACAATGTAAAAGTTGCAGCCATTTATTTGCTTAGTTTTTCTCTTAAAAACAAAAGACAAAAAACAATTGTTTTTTTTCCTTTGGATATTGCAAAGGTACAGCCTGAATCAAAATGTACTATTAAGGTGACATTTTGTACACAAGAGATAATAATAATAACAATAAAAGAAGAATAGCTAGATAACTTCACTGCTACAGGAAATAAGGGAATCTGTCAGCTCACTAAAAAGCAGCTACAAGTCCTGGTTTGATAACTGAAAAGAGATGATTAACAAATCTGGAAATGTAATAATCAATGGTGGGAACCCTTGCATGAACATTATTAATATATGCACCATTAAAACCAAGAAACATAAAATGTATGTGTAGATATTTTTACACTACCTATAAAATTATTCACTGCTCTTGATTTTTTACATTTTCGTAAATTAAAAGAAAATGTAGATTTATATTTTCTAGAACAGAAAATATATATAGAAAAAAACATTTGACAAAATGGTGGCATTTTTTTTTTACTTTGACAAATGACATATAAGGATAACAATATGTTTAACTGGTTAATTATAATGTATATTTGAGTCAATAATATCATTCAAACACTATGAGGTGTGCCAGTTACCTAAAAAATAAATGTTGCCTAAGGAGTAATTGAAAAAAAGTGTAATGCCACATATATTCCAACAAACATATGGCCTTCTATGGCTCTGGTGATTTTCACACACAATAATTTCATAACACAATATTAATATTACATTAAGGTAAACCAACAGGTAGGCAAAGAACATTAACTTGCTGCAGGGTGTTGGGCTCAACAAACTTATCAGGGAAGGTCTGATAACACAACAGCAGATAATCGGCTGTATTTATGTCAAAGGTATAAGCATCACAGCATGTCTGCAGGGAAGGTAAGCATAGCAGCTGGGGTGCAGCCTAACAAGCCTGAAAGTAATTGGTAGCAGTGCTCTGGAAGTAACTATACACACAGCAGCAAACAATGAGATAACACAACCTGAATTTATTTATTTATTTCCTACCTCTCTGCGGTGTCTTTTTAGAAAGTAAATTTTCATTCAATCCAAAGAGATGTCCAGTATAATTCATGAAACCACTGCTTTCTATTTCTAAATTATGCTATGTTACTTCTACAAAGACAGTGGAGGTAACTTTTTTATATTTGAAACAATTTCAGTTCATTGGTGGCAACAGGTTTTCAATAAAACAAACAAAAATCTTAAAACTGCAATTTGCAAGTTTTAATTTCTTTGGCCTTTCCCATTATTCACAGAATCAGCACATCTGTTACCAAAAATGCCTGCTAGAATTTCACTTGATGAAAAGCTCTCTGCTAATGTGTGAAGCATTAATCTTAAAGCAAGCATGCTTTCAAAAGAAGCACATTAATCTGTGTTCATTTGTCACTTACATTTACTATGAACTGATAAAAACACAAGAAAAGAAAGAAAAATATAGACACAAACCAATAATTAACATAACTGTCCTTTAACAATCCCTCAAGTGGACTTATGCAAAGATGTTAGGGTGCCTTGCAGGTATGTTTCTTTAGGCTTTCTTTAAAAAAAAGACTACAAGAACAAGACCAATAAAAGCTACAATCTCCTCATTCACTGATTAAAAAGTCCCATCGGAACAGCACTATGGTTGAGGAGAAGAAGTGGGGATAGGATGACAAGATGCAACTGCTGTTTAATGAGATGCAGCAAGGAAACTGACCTTTTTTCAGACTGTCTCCCCAACTGCACTTTCGAGATGCTACTCAAGATTGAGGGGCTGACTAGTTTTTATATGGAGGACCAATCCTGACAAAATTAAAAATAAAAGCAGAAATGTATATATTTTGTTTTTCCTTTTCCTTACACATGCGTTTACGTCAATAAATTTGTATATTTTCTTTTTCCTTTTCCTTAGACATGCGTTTTCATCAAGAAATGTAAATATTTTCTTTTTCCTTTTCCTTAAACATGCCTTTGTTCTTTTTACATTTCCTCGTCGCTCTTTTTCCTTTACCGTATGCATTTCTCCTTCATTATGCAAATGAGGAGGGCTGCTTTCTTCTTTCCAGCTCCTCTACTACTGGTCAATAAACAGGAAGCAGGAGGATCCATGTGCCGGCCGAGGGTGTGTCCCAAATCAGGGGCTGGATCCTTCCAAATCCGTACTTGTGGGCCGATTACGTCACAGTGCAGCGCGGAAGGTCTGTCAAATGCGGCAGACAAATGTGTCCTTCTTTTGCCCGATTTGAAGGATGCGTTGTGAGTATCCTTCGCGGTCCATCTTTTCCCATGATTCATTGAGGGTCGAAGCGGTTTGGTCAAACAGGGGCAGCTAAGTTAACAGTTCAGGTTAACTTTAATATCACCTGTAATGTCAAATCGACTTACATGAACAAATGACACAATACATTAAAATAATACTAACATAAACTGTTAGAAATCACTTGTGTTTAACGTTCACTGTGATGACTGGCAGCAGGAGCTCAGTGCCGACAGTCCAGCCAGATCTCTACCGGGCTAGCTCGCCCCACCGCTGGTAGGGCTGGCAAGGCAAGCCGGGAGTTAATACCGCGGGGGTGGAAAACTCCGAACACGTCGGAGCACGTTTGAAACTAAGCGATATCTTGATAAATCAAGCAGATTTTTCACATCTACACAGTTATATTCCCGCACTGAAAACATTTTAAAAGTTCATTTATGTCACAAAAAGTGTAATTTTTCACAGTTTACTCACAGCTTTTGCCACTGTGGTCCGCCATGGCTGCCCCTGTTTGACCAAACCGCTTTGACCCGCAATGAATCATGGGAAAAGATGGACCGCGAAGGATACTCACAACTCGTCCTTCAAATTGGGCAAAAGAAGGACACATTTGTCGGCAGCATTTGACAGACCTTCCATGCCGCACTGTGACGTAATCGGCCCACAAGTACAGACTTGGAAAGATCCAGCCCCTGAATTGGGACACACCCTCGGCCTGCACATGGATCCTCCTCCTTCCTGTTTATTGACCAATAGTAGAGGAGCTGGAGAGAAGAAGGCAGCCCTCCTCATTTGCATAATGAAGGAGAAATGCATACGGTAAAGGAAAAAGAGAGACGAGGAAATGTAAAAAGAACAAAGGCATGTTTAAGGAAAAGGAAAAAGAAAATATCTACATTTCTTGATGAAAATGCTTGTCTAAGGAAAATGAAAAACATTTTTTTCAAAAAAGCAGAAATATATATTTCTGCTTTTATTTTTAATTTTGTCAGGATCGGTCCTCCACAGTTTTATTGAAACGGTCTACATGCATTTTAAAGTTGTCTTAAGATTTTTGCACAGGTAGTGTTTTACATGATTTTGTTGCAATACAAAATTGTTAAAAGCAAAAAACTAGCTGATCCTGAAGCAATGCAAATTTTCAAGGTTTTAGCCTAAGGCACATGTCAAAAGAATTTGCTTTTCCTGTGCCAACATTCCATGCAGTTGATTGCTTTTAATGTATATTAGAAAAGTGCAGGCTTTGAGATAAATTGTGTCCGAGTCACAATTGTATTTGCTGGGGTAGCAGCATCACAGGCAAGGACTTAAAAAAGCTCAACAAGCTAATAAAGAAGGCTGACTATGTTCTGGGGACTCCTCTGGAACCTCTGGAGATCATTGTGCAAACAACAATTCTTCATAAAATGAAGAACATTGTGAGAACCCTGAGCATCCTCTTCATGAGACTGCTGTACAACAACAGAGTGTCTTCAGTCAGTGGCTTCTTCAGATCTGTTGTAAGACAGATCACTACAGGGGAGCCTCCCTGCCCACATCTACGATGGCTCTTTGAAGAACCTGTATAAAATAAGCAACAACAACATTCCACTTCCCTTTGGGTGTGAATAAAGTGCTTCTAAATTGAATTTAATTGAAAAGACTAGCAAGACGACTCTAAAAACACACCTAGAGCTACAGTGAAATGGTTTAGATCAAAGAATATTTAGATTTAAAAATGGCCCAATCAAACTCCAGGTCTAAATCCAGTTGAGAGTATGTGGCAAGGCTCAATAATTATTGTTTATAGAGGCTCTCCATTTGATCTGAATGAGCTTGAGCTATTTTAGAAAGAGGATTTGCAAAATACCTCAAGGTGAACTATATGAGATTCAAATAGTATACATTGAATACCAATTGAATGGTCATAATGTGACTAAAGGTAAAAAAAGGGGGAAAATTAAATACTTTTGTAAGGCATTGTGTTTCAGAAAGTAGAAATACAGCCTCATGTTTCATGATTTTCTAAAGACCAGCAACCAATGAAATATTTGTAATTTCTCATAGGGATATTATTAGATATTAATAAAATAAACTATTATTATTTCTTTATTTTTGGGTCCACTATGAGACTTCTCTGAATACCTTTAAGGCCCTTAACACTTCCTCCTAATTATAATACGCCCATAGGTGTATACACCAACAACACTTCAGATTGCATAATGCAGAGGAAAGGTTATTGTGCCGCGACGTCGTTCAAAGCTTTTTTGTCCAGCTGCAACCATTATGCTTCACTGTAATCTTGTGCTGGAAGCCAAAAGCAGGTTCAGGTTACCTGCTGATCAGCTGACAAATCAAAGGTGGATTATGAAAACAGGAGCTTTCAAAACAAGTGGAATTCAGAGTATATGTTCACTAATCTCATGATTAAATCTGTTTGTCTCATATATGGAGATGATGTGGCTGTAATTAATGACCACAGCCTCTGAGCAAACTATGAAATAAAACGAAAGACAAGGATCTGGACATAACAAAGAAACTTATAGAAGTAAAATAGTTGACAAATAAATCTGATGTAAGAGCAGACCATGCTTGCAACAACAAACCCTTAAAGGGAGCCTGATCTTAAAGCTGCCTTTATTGCAGGGAAAGACAGAAGCAAGCATTGTTTTAACAGAGGGAGAGTTTATCAAAAGACATTGTGTGTCCATTAAAAAGTGAGCGAAAATGGTGATCTGGTTGTTTTCGTTGTAAAGTAAATCTGTCAGTTTATAGAAAATAAACTGAGAGGCATTACAGAACTGTAGTTCAAGCCTGGCTCCACTGGAAAAGGAATTGGGGTAAAAAATTACATTGAACGAGGGAGCTAGCCACAAGCTATGTGGGTGGGAATTTCTAGTCACTTCACGATTCATTTACGATTCAGAAGCCTATGATGCAATTATAAATCAATTATTGATGCATCATGGTGCAGCCCGCCCCCATAAAACATACACACACACAAAAACACACACACGGCACATCTATTAATGGGGCACAGGCTTTGGCCCCCATAAGGAGCAGTGGGCCCTCACAAAGTAGTATATGTTGGAAAAATGGGCCTTACTCTTTAACAAATGTTATAACACACATACACATCCAGGTTTTAGTATCTGTATGAGGATTATTCATTGACCTACATTGACTTCCATTTGTTTTCATTTATTTCTATGGCCTAACCTTAACCCTAACCCTAACCATTACCAGTGCATCCCTAACCTTATCCTAATTTTAAATTAATAAATGTTCGATTTTCAGGACAGTTAAGTGACGTTATGTTTTAAAATTAGCAAAGCTATAATATACAGATAGCAAACTCTTACACCAAACTATTTTTATGTTGCTAATGTTACATTAAAACAGCAAGTGTATCATATCTAATGCATGAGTTTTTGAGATCTCTACATCATCAGTGTGATATCTTTTTTCTTGAAAACCCCGTTGTATACAATCAGACACATGTAGTGCATGGATTATCCACAAAGGGTCAGTAAATAACACAACAGATGGCTTTCATTTGAGACATCAAAAATGCCTGCCCTCAATCAGTGTCAATTTTGATAGGGTTTCTGCTTTATTCCTTTCTAGGTTAAATGTTGGTAGCTATATATTTTGAATTTCACTGAAGGGTTTTCAGTGGTTCTGATGCCATTGTGATAAAATTAAGTTAAAAAAGTGGTGTTTAAAAATGAGTCATTAGCAACTGCATTATTTAATTCAGTTTCTATGTCCCAGGATGGTTATTCACTTCATGTGCCACTTTATCTTTCCAAAGGGTGCTCTAGCCAACAGGCAACATAAGCATAGTCTTGGAATGTCGTTATTTCCTCTCTGACCATTGGTTCTCCAACACAACATGACTACATACACAGAATACGTGCCACCCATAACAGATGAAGCACAGATCATGGATCCTTATTCCAAAAACCTCTGTCTTGATAGGCTCTTTTTTCATTTTGTTAGAGCTCAGTGGGATCCTTTTCTCTGAGATGTTTTTTTTTTTTACTCGGTCAGCAGTTTTTCTGTTACGTGTTACCAGAACGGAGAGAACTGTATAAAATCAATTTCTCTACTAACTTCCTGAATGTCATATTTGGTAGAGCTGTTGTGAGGTTTTGGTACAGTCTGCCTTTTTATATGGAAACGACTTACCATAGCCATGTTCCCATCAGACTTAGAAAAAGGGATTGAATGTCAAGCGCATACCTGAGTGGGTTAGATCTCACATATGCTAACATTCATAAATGTGATAAAATATCTGAAGGCACCTTTTTTTAATGTTGTGCCCGTGTTAGCTATCATATCTGCGACAAGTAAATTAAGTAATACAACTTTCTGTTTTAAAATGCACACTTTTTGCTGGTGAAGACTTATTTACCCCCAAATGACAACAGGATACCACCAAAATAGGAGCGCTATCATCAAACACACCAGCATGGGTCCCAGTTGAAAATGAAATGTCTCCGAAATTACGTCTGAGGTGTAGAACTGGCAGGCCAGTCTACAGAAACGGCACCCAATAGACTGCAGGGTTACTTTTTCACCAACATTACATTACATTGCCAGATGATCCTTGTTTGTCTCATGACTGGTTTGTGTTATTTTAATGAATGTAAAGTAATCTACTACAGGCCTGTTGCTATGACATATGTGATCATGAAATCCTTTGAACAACTGGTGCAGAAGCACCTGAAGGACATTACAGGCCCTGCTGGACACCCTGCAGCTTGCTTACCAGGCAAACAGGTCAGCAGATGATGCAGTCTACTTGGGTCTACACATCGTCCTCCAACACCTCAACCACCTAGGGACATATGCCAGGATTCTGTTTTTAGACTTCTTCTCGGCCTTCAACACCATCAACCCAGACTCACCCAGCTCATAGTACCAGCCTCCACCTGTCAGTAGATCACCGGCTTCCTGACTGACTGGCAGCAGCAGGTTAGGCTGGGAAGCATCTTCTCCTGCTCAAGAACCATCAGCAATGGCGCCCACCAGGGATGTGTTCTCTCCCCACTTTTCCTCTCTCTGTGCACAAATGACTGCACCTCAGCCAGACTCTTTTTGAGAAACTCCTGAAGTTTGCAGATGACACCACTGTTATTAGTCTGATTCACCAACGTGATGCCTACATACCGGAGGTCATCAACAGGCCATCAACATGTGTTGCACTGTTATTATATTTTCTATAGATATTTTTTGATGCTGCGCCAGTAACATAATAAAGTAAGAACTGTTTAGCCTACTGGTGAAATGTTTCGTTATTGACTCAAAAACATTCTTAAATTACTGGCAGGCACTACATTATTGGCTTTTATTACATTATCAAATGACTGCACCTCATAGGACTCGTCCGTGAAACTCCTTAAGTTTGCAGATGACACCACTGTCATTAGACTGATCCAGGATGGTGACGAGTCTGCATACAGACAGCAGGTGGATCGGCTGGTACACTGGTGCAGTCAGAACTACCTTGAACTGAACCCACTCAAGACTGTGGAAATGGTGGTGGACTTTCGGAG
>JAHUTJ010058213.1:0-26183 GCA_036250325.1 Characodon lateralis | reverse complement strand
GCCACGCCCCCTAAACATGGCTGAAAACTCACGATTTTGATAACTTTTAATCCCCCATGCCTTAACTGCATATTGACCAAATATGAAGCCGATAGCTCAAAATCCCTAGGAGGAGTTCGTTAAAGTTTGAGGTGAGTAAAAGTGAAAAACAGCCAAAAATTGGCATTTGACCCAAAATGGCCGACTTCCTGTGTGTATTAGGGAATACCCCCAAGAGACTTTTTTTCTTGGTTTGAGGAGCCCTACGGGTGTGCCAAATTTCAGATCTCTACGATTTACGGTTCGGCCTATCTCACGTTTGGGGGCGTGGCTAAGAGGTCAGACCACATTAAAGAACAAAGATTTCACGCGGGGGACAATTTTGGGTAAAATCTTGTGAGTTTAGGTGCATGGCAAAGTCCCCAAATTGCCCTGCAAAGAGGCAACGGAGAAAAGAAAGAATAAGAAACACTACGATTACAATAAGCCCTTGCAGGCTTCCTGCTCGGGCCTAATTATTGTGATTCGTGATTGTACTCCTCTTCGTGGGTCACCTGATATCCTTGGCCCTCTTGCTCCTTATAGCACCTCCACTGTCAGGAGTCTCGGAGTGTTTTTAGATAGTACTTTTAAATTTGAGAAGCAAGTGTCCACAGTTGTCAGGACCTGTTTTTATCAATTATGTCAAATTGCCAAAGCCAATTATTCCTTCTAAAGACCTCAAAACTCTTGTCCATGCCTTCATTACAACTAGATTCGACTACTGCAACTCCTAATAGTTTGGACTTGAGAAATCATCTCTCCATTGTTAACAGGTAGTCCAGAACGCTGCTGCACAGCGGTTAACATGTACCAGAATGCATGAGCACATTACTCCAGTTTTAGCAGGTTTACACTGACTGCCTGTGCATTTTTGTATTGATTTTAGGATTCTTTTACTCACGTTTAAAATTTTAAACGGCTTTACACCCAATTATTAACTGTTTATAATCCAAAAAGAGCACTAAGATCCTCTTGCCAGTTGCTCTTAGTTCAACTGAAGGCCGAATTAGGGCGCAGGCGGGATCAGGCGTTTGCTGTGGAAGCTCTAGTCTCTGGAATAAACTGTCCCCTTGAGATTCGGAATGCTGAGTCTGTACATTCTTAAATCCCTCCTGAAAACGCACTTTTTTGCATTGGCTTTCAACTCAAGTTCAGTTTGAGTCCATCAGAGCAATTAGGTTAAGATGTTCTGTATTTTAGTTTTTATTCTATTTTAGTGTATATGTCGGTTTTTTGGTTTTATGTCTGTCTTCTGTAGTTATATCATTTATAGTTATATCATTTGTATATAGCTTTATGTGAAGCACTTTGGTCAAAATTAAGTGTTGTTAAATGTGCTATATAAATAAAATTGACATTAACATTGACATGTGTGTCTTCCTTTAGAAATAATATAACTTTCTCATAGTTAGATGAATTACAGCCTTCACTCTAATTCATCCTAAAGGTGTTTAAAAAGATTGAGCTGGGACTCTGTGCAGTACAGTCACGTTTCTCCACACCAAACTGTATATACCTGTAGCCATGAAAATTATTAGAACACAGGAATTATTTAATTTTGTGCTGGGACCCAATACTTTTGAAAATATATTGTATTTATCACAGTGTCTGGATTTTATTATCATCCTGTTATGTTAAGTTCTAACTGCATTTTTGTTTTATTTACTGTTGTTTTCAAGTTTTCAATGATTCTCTTTCTCCTACTTTCTGTTTCTGTCACACCAGTTTCCAGCCCTCTAATCCCCACACATTTAGCCCTTTGCTCATAGTCTCTCTCAGTGTTTATACATTCTCAGGATTGTGGTTACTGTTAGTTAGATATGTGTGTGTGTGTGTGTGTGTGTGTGTGTGTGTGTGTGTGTGTGTGTGTGTGTGTGTGTGTGTGTGTGTGTGTGTGTGTGTGTAATTTTACATCTGATACTTGTTAAAACAGCATTGTGCATTGGTGTCCTTGTTTTCTTGGATATGATGCCTTAGCAGCAGTTTTATTTTGCCAAGTTTAGAGTCTGTATTTTTTAGACAAGACACAGCCAGTGACATGTTATATATTGGCTTATGTTGTTTTCTTTTGAAACTATTGTTTACCAGTTTAAAACAGTTTTTAGCTGTCTTATTTCTTTTAAACCTCAACACATAAAGCAGGATAATTTTGTTTGTTTTGAACGGCTTTCCAGCCGAAGCGGGTAACAGATCTCAAGTCAGTGAAGCAACCATAGTATGCACTATGCGAATTCCAATCCTATTTGATGTGGCAGTGTTGAAGGACACTTGATTGTTGACACATATCCATTGCAAACACCTGTCCCATCTATTCGAGGCAGCGTTTAGTGCCTCATTGTGCTAGTTCTCTGTGCATCTGTCAGAGCTCTTGCTTCTTGTAGGTGGTGAGCTGGTTCTTGTGCAAGGTCTGCCCAGAAAGGTGCAAACACGCATCTCTGAGTAATTGAAAGAATGAGGAAACAGCCCTTATATAACAGTGCCTTAATGGTGCTGTTTTAATGAAGCAACACAACAAATATAATTTGTAACAGCAGATGTAAAGGTTATATTTGTATTATATTTGTACAATGCCAGAAACTTTATGTGGTTTAGATATGATGTGGCTCTTGTCACAATCTAGATGTGGGGTTGCTTATAAATAGTTTATGCACAGTTCATTTGCAGGTTATATGTAGGTTTTATCAGAGGTTGCGCTAGACTTTTTTGCTGTCATTTTGATTGCCAGGATTTAAAAAATCCTGTCATAATCTATTTTACCCAAATCCATTTCTCATATTGGCTTTTTTATACATGTTGCAGAGCATTTTTCCATCCTCCCTCCTCAGGCAGAAGAACTCCTGCTCCCAATGAGCTCTGTACTGCCGCCTAACCTCGTTGCTGCCGCTTGCTGGCTCAGTAGTTGCCGAGGGCTGACTACTTGTTTGTTCTTCATCTTCCACTGCATCAGTTCCCCTTTTTTCACCTGTTTTTTCAACACCATCGTTGTATTGGCCTTTTTGAAGAAACTTCGGCCACTCAGTGACTGTGACATTTTTCAGATTGAAGCCAATGAGGTCATGCATCAAGTGACAAAACAGCTAATCAATATGCAAACTCACCACCAAGTGGTCCAGGCTGTGATTTACAATCATATGGTCAAAAATGGAAAACATAGTGCAACCCCTGCTTTATACACAGGTTATACCTAGGTTATATACATATTATATACAGATTATATAAATCATAAGGAAATAAACTGGTCAGATTATATATACAGGTTATGTACAGGTTATATACATGTTATACACAGGTTATATACAGATTATACACAGGTTATATACAGGTTACACACAGGTTATATACAAGTTACACACAGGTTATATACAGGTTACACAGGTTATATAAATGAACTATGTCTTTTAATCTGTATACACGTGTGATATAACTTTTAATTAGATTTAATTATTTCTATTTTATGCATTCAGAAAGAAACAAAATTAGTTAAAAAACATTATTGGACAGACAATATTCCAGATAGGGTATGAAAGTGGTGTGATGAAACCGTGGTTAGTGTAGTTGCTTAACTAAAAGGAAGTTCAAGGACCAATTTCAGGAGTGTCGGTGTTGTGCATGTGCAGATGTGAAAGAACATGCTTTTCTCCCACTATCAGAAAACATTTGTGTTGCATTACCTGGATGTTCTATACTTTCTGAATGTGTGTTTGTTTGCCTCTGTGTTGAACCAGGGTGTTCAGGGTGTACCCCACCTCCTACCCCTTACAGCTGGAGACAGGCTCCAGGTTGCTTCTGCCTCCCTAAACCCACCCCCACTATCCTAAACAGGGCGAAGAAAATGGGTGGATCTATGTTAGTGCTAAAGATGAGCTAACCTGCCTTGTTTGTTTAGTGTTATCCCTTAGATATTATTGTATAACACAGCATGACTTTAAAAAGATGTTTCATCCATTTCCTGGATACACTTTGTCTCATCCAGGTTGTAGGAACTTGAGCTTGAACTTGAGGAACTTCCAAGCATTGGTAGGAGGTGAGGTCCAACCTGGACAGGTGGTTGTTTGGTCTAGTTTTATTATAACTCTCTCTTGCTGTTTTAAATGGTCCCAACCCTGCTGAGCAAGAGGCATTACTGGACACCAATAAGTAGGCATCAATGATGCCGTGTACAACAGCCTCAGGCATGCTACTGTTTCACCATTTGATTGAAATAAAAACGTGTCCTACATTGTTAATATTTTAGATGCAAATTTCAGACATGGACATCCATAATTTCTAACAACGCACACTGTCAGGGCTAGGAAGGGAATAACATTTTGCTTATAACAGATGAGCCCTACTTTTTACTCTGTACCCCATTTGCAACATAATGACCCAGAGAGGGAAAGTGACTGAGTCTAGGGAGGAGAAATGTGAAACAAATGTAAATCAAGAGCGCTTTTGTGGGAATTTATGACCACTGTTGAATCATACTCTGTCATCCTGACTGTGTTGCAGAACTTGTTTTCATGGTGGAGTGCTTAAATTTAGCCTTCCCTTGTGTACCAGTGACTGGTGGATGGAATGGGGGGGTTGGAGTTGAGACCTTCACAAGGTCGAAATTTTTCTTTCCCCCTTTTTTCTCTCAGCCTGCTTATGCCAAAAATCCCAATATCTTTTTGTGGTAAAAAGCAATTTTTCACAAAATTGCTTTTCATTGTGATTGCAAATTTATAATTAAATTGCAATACCCTGGCAAAAGCCAAACATGGCCTTGAAAGCTCTATCCATTTTTATCATGTGTCTGCATAGATGTTAAGCTGAATTGAGAAATAGAGCTCCTGGCATCTCGGCTGCGCTCCTACAGAGGAAACTGAAGCCTTTTCTTTCAGAAGCAGATTGACATTTTCTCTTCAGTAAAAAAAAAAAAAATCAGTCAGTCATTTTCTACCGCTTATTCCATAGTGGGTCACGGGGAGCTGGTGCCTAACTCCAGCAGTCTATGGGCGAGAGGCGGGGTTCACCCTGGACAGGTCGCCAGTCCATCGCAGGGCAACACACATACAACCACGCACACACTCATTCACACACCTAAGGGCAATTTAGAGTGACCAATTAACCTAACAGGCATGTCTTTGGACTGTGGGAGGAAGCCGGAGTACCCGGTGAGAACCCATGCATGCACGGGGAGAACATGCAAACTCCATGCAGAAAGACCCCCAGCCAGGAATCGAACCCAGGACCTTCGTGCTGCAAGGCAACTGTGCTTCCAACTGCGCCACCATGCAGCCCACTCTTCAGTAAAGACTGAAGAGAAAATCCTGTTTGGATGAAACACCTTCCAACAGTCTCCTGAGTGCGGCACTTACACAAAGTGAGGCCTCATCCCCTGTTAAATGCCATGTGGTGGTGAAACAGATGCTCAAGCTGGAGCCTCTGGTCCAGCTGTCTGGAGCAGACAGGTACGGCGGGAGCATGGAGGTCTGCTTGCTTCCTCCTTTGTTTGACTTTGTTCTTCCTGCGCTCCACTGAGGTAGCCATGGGGTGGGAAGGAGAACAGAGAGAGACAGCTCTTTTTATCCCTGCCAGGCTCTACGACTGTCTTCCTCTGGCTCTTTGTTATGCCTCCACTACTTCCCCTGGCGCCTAAAGCTACAGCTCTCTGGTGCAGGCAGATACAACCTGGGTGGATCTGCCTGTTATGCGCTTATAGGAAGGTTTGCCATCACCTGAGGGAGAGTGGCCGAGTTATTGTCGTGCTCCAGACAAATAAAAAGAGAATAAACACATGCAGCCCTGATAAGTTGTCATATCGGGGGTGGATATCACATGGCTTTCTGATTCTGTTAAGCGCTGCCAAATCACTGGAGCATTTACTCCACCGGTTCTTTTTGTTCTTAAGTATGAGAGGACTGCCGTTAGTCATGCTGCAGATATACATACCCTCAAAAGTCACCTGCCAAAGATCTGGTTGACATTCATTGACTCACTAAACCAATCCCCCCACCCCACCAAGTCTGTCATCACGGCACACTTCCAGGAGCTAAGAGGCAAATGGAGGCAGACTCTTTTCTTGGATCACCTTTTGTGCTGCATGTTTAAGAAGAGCAGGAGAAAGCAGAGAGCCATACTGTGATACATTATTTGTGGTACTCTACTGCCATCTTGTGGTAAAGATGTGGTTAACAATCCTATATTCAAAAGGCTCAAAAATCTCATTTGAGTTTGACTAATTACTTTTATTTTTCGGAAGCGTACTTAGGTAACTGTAAATGTTAAATAAATATTTTTTTATTTTTAGCTAAATATAGGTAAATATGCTGCAAATCTAAAATTAAATAACTACGTGGACAAATATAGATTCTGCAAAAATAAGAACTCTTGAACCCACCATAATTAATTAAAGTTTGTCTTTTCTTTCTTTTTTTTAGGTAAAGCTTCCTTTTCCTATTGATCAAATCACAAATCTTCCGCGGAATGACTTCCAAATGTTGGTAAAAATGCACAAATTGACGTCAGAGCAGCTTGAATTCATCCATGATGTGAGGCGGCGGAGCAAGAACCGCATCGCAGCACAGCGCTGCCGCAAACGGAAGCTTGACTGCATTCTGAACCTGGAGTGTGAGATCAGAAAACTGGTGAGTTGGTTTTGCTTTCATTCCCTATACAGCAGCCACACTTCCATGGATTACCTTTTACCAGAAAGTTAGTTGGATCATCTAATAATCATTATTTGAATGTAATGTTTCTTATTGAATTCTTAACAGAATTTATTTCTATGTTTGCTTGTATACTGAATCCATGAGTCAGTAAGACGGATATTGTTGAACCTGTTCTAACCATCGCAAGCCCACGTGGTTGATTTCAGCAGGCCTCTTCAGTTCAACCACTGGAGGGGGTTTCAAGGGTTGAAGGGTATAAAAGAATATAGTGCATTACAAGTGTTCACATGCCTTGAACTCTGCCACATTTTGTCTCATTATAACCAAACTATTTTGATATGATTTTATTTAACAAAAAAAAACAAAGAATAGTGAATTTGAAGTGGAGGGTAAATAATATGATGACCATTCCTCTGAGCAAAATACCGTAATCTCAGTCAGATTGAATGGAGAGGATCTGTGAAAAACAGTTTTCAAGTCATACCACAGATTTCTATTAGATTTGGGTCTGAACTTTGACTGGGCCATTCTGACATATGAATATGTTTGATCTAAACCATTCTATTGAAGTTATGGCTGTATGTTCACATGTATACTTTCAAAGGTTTTCTTCCAGGATTGCGTTGTACTTAATTCTAATAATCTTCTTATCAACTCTGACCAACGGCCCTGCTGAAGAAGTTGGTGCAAACAGCATGATGTGGGGATGCCGTGCAGGTGCTTGTGTTTAGGGTGGTGGTTCTTTTTCTTCATTCCATTCTTTCTTTATAGCCATAGTGTACAACTAATAGCTGTCCCATTATCTCTGCAGTTCCTCTAGAGTTTCATGGGCATCTTGGCTGCTTTTCTGATTAATGGGGCTTTCAAACGAAAAGCAGACCCAGCAATGCTGTCCTTAGAAACCCATTCATTTCTGCTACATCCACCATGAGTCAATAGTTCTGCACTGTGCTGAGCCAATCGCTAGTGGAGTAAAGGGGAATTTCTTTACTCTGATACACAAGACCTTCTGGATTTTTATTTGTAGAAAAACTTTGAAATCATGAATCATTTCCCTTCCACTTCAGTTATTTACTACTTTGTGTTGGCCTATCACATAGAGGTGTTTGTGACAAAATGTGAAGACGTTCAAGTGTGAGAATATTCTTACAAGGCAGAGTAAATGTTAGGCTGATTCCTATATTGTTGCACTAAATGTGTGTGTGTGTGTGTGTGCACGCACAGGTATGTGAGAAAGAGAAGTTGCTGACAGAGAGGAACCAGCTGAAGGCATGTATGGGTGAGCTGTGGGAGAACTTCTCCTGCCTGTCCCAGGAGGTGTGCCGGGATGTCCAACTGAGCCCAGAGCAGGTCCAGTCCTTACACCACTACTGCCCCGTGCTGCGACCCCCCAACTCCCCTGCCAGCAACAATGCAGCCCACGAGCCCAGGCCCCCCACCATCAGCACCCCAGCCACCACCAGCATTGACCTTACAGGCCACTCCAGCTCAGCCACGCCAGAACCCAGCTTCCAAGGGTCACCGGGACCCAAAGAGAATGAGCCCGAATCTGCCTTCAGAAACGGGGCGGACAAGGATACGGATGGCCGTGGCACCAGCTTGTACTCGACATCAGAGTCCATCGAAAAATCCAACCAAACAGTAACGGTGGATTTTTGCCAGGAAATGACTGAGAAATGTACAACTGATGAGCAGCCAAGGAGGGACAGTACCAAGTAGAGGTGGTTTTTTATTCTGTTGCTTTGAATGTTTTTGTATTATTTAATTTTACTCCTCTGACAAACCCTTTCTCTGGGTTGTGAGATGGTTAGCCTCTGCCAGTGTTCACTGCAAAACAAGCTTTGTATTTATGTCTGTTTGTGTTGTTTTTGTTTCTCTATGTTTTGTTGAATTGGTTGACACTAAAATTGTCTTAACAGCAGCAATACTGTTCTACAGGCTTTCTCCTCTACCCCTGACAGAGTGGGACCCTCTCACCAAACTTATAATGGTGCTATATCCGGCCGGCAGGAACCTCTGCAGGGGAGACTGCCTTTCATGTGTCACACGTCACAACATCAAGTTGAACCTCATTGGACCTAAGCAGCAGCTCTCTTTCTCTACAAACAGCATCTCTGTTTCTGTCTTTCTCCTGTTCTGTTCTCCTTTTGCCACTCTGTCTTCAGTTGTTGTATTCACACACATACTGCGGCCCAAACAGTTTCTATACCTGCTAGAGATGTAAAAACACAAATGTGTGCAGACTTATCTCCGAACTACTTCATGAGATTGTTAAGGCGACTGCCTAGTTACCTAGTAACGTCTGGTGGTAGCAGTTGAGTTCTTCTACATGTCCAAGTCCGAGTCCAAGGATAATGTCTAAGAAGAAGTTTGGCATTATTTTTTCTCCTAATTGTTATTTAGTCCTGAAAATCTCCAGATAAACTTAGCCCAGATACTTTCATCTATATTTCCTAATTTATATACCAACCAGCTATAAATGTTTAAGATTCACAAATGAGTCTGTAGATGAGGCTAAAATCTCACAGAAGAGCAAACAAAATTTGAATATTGATTTATACGCAGAGATGAAATGAAAAACATTAGTCTTTTCCCACTGCTCCCTTATTCAGGAGTCGCCACAGCCAGTGCACACAGACTTGGCAGTTTTTCCAATTATCTGCCACATACAGTGGCTTGTAAAAGTATTCATACCCCTTGAACTTTTCCACATATTGTCACATTACAACCACAAACATAAATATATTTTATTAGAATTTTATGTGAAAGACCAACACAAAGTAGAATACAATTGTGAATTGTAACGGAAATTATACATTATTTCTTTTTTTTTTTTTTTTTTTATAAAACACTGAAAAGGGCATTGTGCAAAAGTATTCAGATCTCCTGAGTTAATACTTTGTGCAGCCACATTATGTTGCAATTACAGCTTGAAGTCTTGTCTGAATAAGCTTTCCATATGTAGTGAATGAAATTTTTGGCCATTCTTCTTTGCAAAACAGTTTAAACTCAAACTTTGTGAACAGCAGTTTTCAGATCTTGCCACAGATTCTTGATTGGGTTTAGGTCTGGACTTTGACTGGGCCATTCTAACACATGAATATGTTTTGTTTTAAACCATTCCATTGTAGCCCTGGCTTTATGTTTAGGATCAGAGAGCACAGAGCAGCTGTCTTGGTACCGAGATTAGGTCACACACAGGTGGACTCTAGTCATTAGCAATCATCAGGCAACTTCTGAAGGCAATTGGTTGCACTCAGAGTAAAGGGGGTTGAATACTTTTGCACACCGCACTTAAACACGTAAAAAATGTTTAATTTCCGTTCCACTTCACAATTATATACCACTTTGTGTTAGTCTTTCTCATAAAATTCCAATAAAATATATTTATGCTTGTGGTTGTAATGTGACAATATGTGGGAAAGTTCAAGGGGTATGAATATTTTTACAGGCCTTTAGAATATTATTTGTTTGGATAATAAATTCATAATAGGATTCATGGAGAAATATTTAATTGATTACTGTGAAATGTGTCTGGAATCGGAATGTGCTGGAATTCAGGAAGAGAATGCATGCGTTACAACTTGGCAAAATATTCTACTGTTCGGTTCTACAATTAAAAGAATATCATTGCTTTATTATATCAAAATATTACATTATTGGTATTATTTTATGTTATTGGCCACTATTACCTAATGGGTTGCTACACATTATTTCACTGAATTGTAAAGTAAGTAAAGTCATCAGACAAATGGCTTCAGTTGTTGCTCATTAGCTCAGTGATGCTTGTATGAATTTAACCTTTTTGGTACCTTGTTGAAACAGATATTTGAACTCTTTTTGCTGTATAACCATGCAGTTCCATTATCAGTACACCAACAATAAGCCCTTTCCTGGACCTTCCTCTACCAAAATAAACGTATTTCCCTGTAATAATGTGTAGGTACCATAGTGACAGTTGTTTTATGTAGAAACAATGTATAAAACAGAAAAACTAATAAGCAAATGATGATTTTTTTTCTTTCGCTTAACTGTCATCACTGATGAGAAACCTACAACATTCCAATCTGAAATTCCTACTGCAAGATTTGTCCAACTTGGAAATTGTGACTTGCACCTACGAATGGAGCACAGCATAATTTGGGAGAAATTCTTGCAATGAAGGGACTCACATTTTGGAGCCTTTCAATCAATATAAAATGAAATAATCATGATAGATTTAGCATGCTGTGTGCCTTGTAGACCTAAAAATACCCACAGGGTTTTATCAACCTATAAAAATCTTTAGTACAGATCCAGTTGTCGCTGATACGATGTATAGAGATGTTGAATTTTAGCACCTGAACTTCTCTTGTGCTTCATCACAGATGCCACAACATAGGTGCTGCTAACGAGAGATTTAGCAGCAACATTGGACAAAGATCGGATTAAATTCTGCATGCATTAGTGTAAACGTCTCATGTGACTGTGTGTGAAAACAGTTAGTTGGTCTCTCTCTACCTCTGTCTACCTCTCTTAGTCCCACTCTGTCTCACTCTGTTTGCTCTATCTCAGTGGCCCTATTCGTCACAAGAATTCAAACTCAGGAAAAAGAATCCTTTGAATGTTCAACCTAATTCATTGAAAAGGAGATCAGAGCTTCTGTACAATAGGAAGTTACAATGCAGTGAGACTGTAAAATGTTCATATGCAAAAAAAGATTTTTCAAGCGTCTCCTATTTGTATTTCTGTACAGGTGAACTTTGTACAGCCTGTAACTGAGAACATTCCTTCTATGCCTTCCACAGCACTGAATTGAAAGGAGAAAAAGGTGGTTAGATGGCTTTTTTATTTCCCACTCATCAGCAATACCATTGTATTTGGATGTTGTAACAGTGATTTTTCAAGTGCTTGCTTGGCAGATGTGTATATAGTATGGAGCATGATGACTGTAACAGTGATTTCTCTATGTTTAGAGGCGTAGACATTTCTTGTTTTTCTCTTGGGTTATATCAAGCACCTTTTTGCTAAGGGGAAACTTTTGCTTTGCTGTTTCCTGTCCTGCCTAATGAATACTTTCCATCATGGTGGGTGTTCCCATACTCAGGAAATCAGCTCAATACACAAGTAAACAAACACATACACACACACAGCATGCATCCAAACACACAAATAATCAAATCATCCCTTGCATGTTTAGAAATTACACATTCAATATTCTTCTTTATGTGTGGCTCAGGCCAGCCCGTCTTCACCTTTCACTTCTTTTTAAATGTGAAGAACTTCTCCTCGTGTTATTTCTCCCTACACTGTTTAAGGAGACTTCGTTTCATAGCAGTATTTAAAGATGCTATTTGTGCAACTTTTCACAAACACTTTTTTGTTGCTATTGACTTTTTCAAATTCATGCAAGAAAGAAAAAATGAATGAATGAATTTAGGCACTTTGTTTCCAGCCCTGAGCGCTCAGAGCCATTAGCACTTCAATTAGGATGTTTGTCTTTATTTTCTTCTAGGTCTGAAACTGGAGCACTTAAATTGGCCCTGTAAGAGAAAATGTTTTGATATGATTAATAAGCTTACAGGAGAAATGTTTATGAAGATTTAGAAACATCTAAAAGAAGCTAACATTTTAGTATATGGTTATTCACCACTTCCTTTTGTGTTTCTTTAGTAATGAAATAAGCTAATTCCTGATTAATTTGACATGGAAACGGTATATGTGTTGTCCAAATGAGTGAGTAACAATCATATAAGGTGGTAAGTTGTTTTCCCTGACTGTGTTTGAACATCCCTCTCTGTGATGTGCATGCATGCCGCCTAGACCTATAAGCCTAGTTAGTTGGTCAAGCTTGTTTTGCCTTGTAAGCTCTCTTTTCTTTTAAATTCTTTTTTAAATTATTTTTCTTCTAACTGTATTAAACCTCACAAGAGGCAAGCGGGGTTGAAGTCAGCATGGGGCTTCCTGGCTTTTTTGTTACACTTTAAAGTCCCAATCCTAGTGGTACTACATGTTGGCAGAACTGAGCTGAGGATCACGTTTGTTATCACTTTTGTTCTGCTGGACTTTTCATCTAAGATTTAAATAACTATTGAACTTAGCTATTTTAACCGTCAAAGCCAGTCTTCAAAGTCTGCCTCCATCTCTATCCCTGGCATCCTCCTCTGTCACTCTAACCCTCTTCATCTTTTGCTCCTCTCTGGAAGCTCCACATTCGGCATCTGTTGTCCAGTAAATGCCCTCTACTTCCTTTGGACATGTTCCTCAGCCTTGCCTCTCCAATTTTGATTCCAGATTGCTCGACCTGAGCTGTCCCTCTGATATGTTCATTCCTAATCCTGTTCATATTGGTCACACACAGTGAAAAACGTGACCACGTTCAGCTGACTCTATTTCCATCTCTTGTCCCCATCTTAGTCCCACCATCTACCTTTTCCTAAAGCATAAGATAAATCAATTCTTTAAGTCTAACTAATCCTGTGAGGTGATCTTGTGTTTGCGAAACACATCAGTCTGGAAACTTTGGTTTTCACTTGTAAATGTTTTTGTTGTGTTTGAAAGAGGAAATTAACTAAAATCACAGCCATCAAAAATCTGGTCTTTATAGAAACACAAGAAGCTCCTTTTAACATGCGTGGAATCAGAAGGAGATGTTTGTCTTCGTGGTTGTCCATTAGCCCCTGCCATCCATTAATGTGTGTTTCTTTCTTCCCTGACCTACCAGAAATGTAGGATTGGGACTTTAAAATTTGGATGAGATTTTTGGACGTTCTCCCTCCTGACGTTTGTTGATGTAAATTATAGAAGTACAGTTTATATTAAGATCTCATTGGGTGGGATTTTTTTTCTGTTTTACAGCAGAATACTGTCTCTTATATGTACTTTACTACCCGTTTGAATTTAAAGTTTTAGGATCTATCCCTTTTTTAGAATACACACATGCCCATATTCATGTGATACACACACATACACAGTACAGATGTGTCAGCTGTAGTGATTCTGTATTTTTCCTTTAGTTTTATCTGTGCTGTTTTCTTTCCCAAACATTGAAAAATAATCCTATGATGACATTTTAGATTCTAGGAAAAACTTACTAAAGTAAAACGATCTACTTCTGACACTTTTCTGCAAGGTTAGGCCTAACGACAAATGGGAAAGCACATTGTCTTTTTTTCTGGTAAAAGAGAATTGTTTAATGACATTTACATAGCCAAAGTTTATCAGTGGCTCCTGAGATGTTTGTAAGACTTCCACAGAAAACCCAGACCCCAATCTTACTGTATTTTGCTAATTCATCTGAATTTACCCATACAGTCCCACTGAACGTAGGTTTCAGAGGTTTAGTCTATACATTGGTCCAAACCTTTGCATCTGCTCACATGCTCCCTCTATGCTGAAAAGAACCACCTTAAGCTTTAAGGCTTTCATATATAAATTGTCATAAATTAATCTTAGAATATCTGGGTTTAAACCACAGAGTGAAAACAGTTTAATTTCTAAAGGTTTTATAGACAACAAACTGTCTTTCACCACTGGTGGCTATGTAAATTTGTTTTATCAAGCTTCAATCTGTACTCAGTATTGCATCAACAATACCAGTGACATGGACATACCAAAGCTGTCTTCATGCCCAAGTGCAAGTAGATGTAAGTCAGCAAACTATGTTTTTTTGTTATTTCAGTGAAACAAACCATAGAAATCTCAGGGTGGCGAGTTCTTAAACATGCTCTCAACATCCTCT
This sequence comes from Characodon lateralis, assembly GCA_036250325.1. Taxonomy (NCBI): domain Eukaryota; kingdom Metazoa; phylum Chordata; class Actinopteri; order Cyprinodontiformes; family Goodeidae; genus Characodon; species Characodon lateralis. The sequence continues at coordinate 11,810 of JAHUTJ010058213.1, read as the reverse complement.
GAAGCAGGCAGTATAAGTTCCTTAAAGTCAAAGAGTTTGGAGCTGAATTGTTTTTGATTTTATTGGTCATAATGTTTGAGTATGTTATTTTCTGCAGGTGACATTGTTGCCATCAGAAATAAGTTTTGATTTGCCCACTTGATGAATGCGGATGCTTGATATAATTTCTTTCTGTTTTTAATGTCCTATGACTGTGTGCAAGCAGCACAATATAAACATTTCTTTTTTGGTGGGGGGAAGTGGGTATCAGCAAATTAAATTTAGTTACTTTTAAACCAAAACTATGAGCTTAATGGTGCTGACAAGCTATGCAGAAGAAAAGCAGATGCAGATTTGATGAGAATTCTTCTTTATGTTAAATGATTTGCAAACCAATTGATTCTGAACGTACAAACACATTTTTCAACTTTACTTCCCGTAGTACGAATGATTAGAAAGACATGTTGATATGGGTTAATCACCAGGTTGCTTTGTGCAGGTCAAACGTTGTGTCAACAGTATGATTTCTACGAACATTGCTGTAGCTTTGTAAAATATACTTTCTCATATTTCTGTTTAAATTTGTTATGTTACATTTAAAGCATTTTGTGGCTGCTTCTCTGACACAAACACTGGCTTTTGCAACTCCAGGTTTTGAAAGAATATGAACAAAAACATGCCTTTTCACAGATTACTCAACTTCATTTTTAAAAAAAGAAAGAAAATGTTAAGATCACTGAGTAAAATCTAAATGTAATATGTTTACAGACAGGTGTCATGTCATGTTTGATCAATTCTTTGCCATGTAAGAGTCTCTCAGTTCAGCTGAACAGGCTGTAAGAGAAGACTGAGTCTTCTTACCTTGTGTTTCATCCAACTTTCCGGATGGCTCAGTTACATGGATATAAGTGCACCTCCGATATTTGCCTTAGAACTTGCAGAGGCCATAGTTCACATTCAAGTGAAGTGAGTGTATGCAGGGGCCTGAGCCCCCATCCCTGAGTAACCAGTGCAGACTTTTCTCACACTTATCTACCTGTGAAATCCTTCATACCTCTCATAACTGGTCAATGACTGTATCAGCAAACTGCATCAGGTGTTTTTCTACATGCTTTTACACAGATTAAATGGATTATTGTATTAGTAGATTTTGGTGCATCATTTTTAATGTAATAGCTCCTGAGCTTGTTGTTAAAGTTGGTTTTTTTTCTTATTTTTCTAGACAACTGTTTTGTGTTAATATTGTTCACTTGAAATAGCTGTTATTTGCTTATTCTCTACTAAGAGTTCTGACCTAAATTTTTAATGCTACATGACCCTAATTATTAAAGACTTAATAACCATTGTAAATACATTGTTGTGCAACCCCATTTTCATTCATTTCATTTGCTAGTGTTATATAAATGACTTTTTTTGTCTAGACACCATTTCTCTTTATGAAATAAAGAAACATGCATATCATGCTGTGTACATTTTGTTTATGTAAACTTCATCAAAATTACTATGGAAGTTGTGCTGGATGACAAAGAGGTTTTTTGGGAGTTTTCCCTGTTTTGATGGCAAACAAAATAGACCAACCTCTTCTGTTTGAGATGTCTGTGGGAATAAAAGCTGTGTTAAAATGAATTAAGAGCAAACAATATTGTTGCTTATGTCAACATTTCAAATGTTCACATGGCATGCCAGTGGCAATGGCATCGTTGGGCTGTGAGGACATCGAGACACCTCACTGGCAAGTATGGAGCAAGAGCAATTGTGTCAGGTCAGTGGTACCAGCTAGAAATAGTTGGACTCATCTCTATGCACAACTTGGGCCCTGGAACCCAACTCCTGGGGGGCAGGTGGACTCTCTCCTACACCGGAGTTGCCCAGGGAGAGAGGCGTCAGGTGTGTGTGGGGATATTCACAAGCCTCCAAATGAGTCCCTCGATTTTTATGTTTTCTCCAGTGAGCGAAAGAGTTCCCTTTTTGCAGCTTCAGGTTGCAAGATGGAAGGTTTCAACATACAAGTTGAAGGTTTAGATGAAGCTAATATTTTTAATAACTCAGGAAGCTCCACTGGATCAAAACAATCCAAACACAGATCAGTTTCTACAGTTACCTCTAATTCTGTCTCACTTACTGAGGACAAGGTAATCATGTTCAGGAGTATGCCAATGATTTTATTTTTAATAGAATCAATTTTATTTAAAAAGAATCCCATAAAGTCATTACTGCTGAGAGGTTATCAATTCCCCAGACTTTTGGACTAATTATCTGTTTCTTATTCTAAAATAATCTTTCTGTAATTATCTGATATGAGTTTACCTGGTGATGATAAAAAAAAATGCATTAATCAATGTTCAGTAGTTATTGTAAATGAATCATGCAGCTGCAACAACTCTGACCAGATGCAGTTTGGTAAACATTTAAATGTAAAATAATGATTTAAACGTTTTCTGCTTATGGATCTAGTGCAACTTAAGTACTAATGAAAGGAATTAATCAACTGTATAACTCTAATGCTGGTCATCATCTATTATTTATCAGTAGAAACAATGAAAATATTTATAAGGTAAGACTCTTAAAAGGAGTAAAGGAGTAATACCATCTGCTGGAATGAGGGTGTAGTGCAGTTTTTTTTTTTTACAACTTCCCCAATACATTATTTGGCTGATTAAATTAATGGTCCGTTGCCTTTCTGAGCAATGAAAATAGAATGTACACCATTCCCTGGGATTCCAATAACCCAGGTAAAAGATGTCTTGAGGCTTTGAATCCTGAGACTTTCAGTGGAAAAGGGCCTCTAGACCGTTGGCTGTGCTCAATACATCCGCAGACCTACCCGCTCTTGTCTTCATGCCGTGGACTTTATTCTGATATATGGCATTGAAGTGTGAAGAAATGACAATATTTCCTCATAACCTTGTTTCTTAAGAACATTTGAGTTTAATTTAGCCAAGAACTCCACATTGAAAGAAAATGTTATAATAGTAGATCATTATCAGACAATGCTCTAACAACCTTTAAAGAATCTCTTCAATTCCTCCATCCTCATTATCACAGAAAAACAGAGTGGTGGACAGTAATTTAATTTCTTCCCTTTCACAAATTGATGTTCTTGTTCATATTGTTGTTGGGGTCATCCATTTTGCTCGCACAGTTTGACATGCGCAGCTGAACAGACGTCGCAGCTCTGACGTCACCTGGAATTATAAAACCCGCAGAAAATAAACTTTCGTAGCCATTTCCAGCGGGTCTCACGGGGCAACGCAGGGGCAATGCATCAGAGGTGCATATCTGAAGAGACAAAAGCTCGCAGGCGAACTTTTCCTCCTCACAGCCATTCCCAGAAGAGCTTGAAAGCTGGAAATCTGTCTGATACAAGAAGGTCAGAAGATTCATATATTGATCGAAGACCACGCCGACACCCGCGGAGGTGAACCCACAGAGGTTTTATTTCCAAGGTGACCCCTTGTTGGTGCAGTCGACTGTTATGTGTCTTCATATTTTTCCCCTTTTGGATGGTGTTTTTCTTTTGAGTTGTTCACGCACGCATGAGCCCCCCCCCTCGTTTCCCTTCAGACCTGACCCATCCTCAACCCGTGGAGAGAAGAAATCAACGTTAAAGTAATTTCGTTCTTTTTTTTATATTAAATCAGATAGGTGTATTTAGAAGTCTGGGCTGGGTAAGGCATAGTTTAAGGTGATTTAGAATCACCAGTAGTTAATCCCAGGTATCATATTGTTGCATCCAATACTGACTGCAATGCTGAGCTGTTTTGATTTGCTCTGCAAGTGTGCTGAATCGCGGAGCGCGGATACAATCAACAAGGTGCGTGTGTTTTGATCCTAAATCAGCCAGGAGTTAGAAGTTGGACCTTAAAAGTTTTTCCATTCAAAGCAGCTGCGGTCTGGGCCTCGTGGCCTGACCACTCCTTTGTCCCAGTTTTATTACTGGAGTTTTTCCACTGAGTTCCCGCCTCAGAGTTTTATGACCCTTTGTTCGAGATTTGGAGCAATCAGCTGCTAGTGGCTAAGGGCGCGGCCTCACCGTTCTGCCAGCTGATCGAGACATCAGCACACCAGGAGGTGTTCTCTTTCCAAGTTAACCCAAATTGCACATTTTGTCCATTCAACTGCTGGTTTGATCTCCATAGACACTCAATGTGCATATATTTTATTTTATTATTATTGTTAGGTAGTCATTTTTATTTTCTTTGTGTAGAAAAGTGCTTGTTAGTTAGGTGAAGGTTTTTGGACCGGAGTAGTAAATATATCAGGGCTATATGGTTTCAATAAATTTTCACACTTATTAAGAGCTTTGAGCGCATAATCACAACACCAGAGGACATCTCTGATTTCTATTCGTAAATAATGAATAGAATAATTGGTTAAGAAATTATTTTCCTGAATTATGATTTTTAATTTTTGATAAATATTAATTAATCAATTTCCTCATTGTGTGGTGCATTAGATAATGTAGCCCTCTGGAAAAAGAGAATGGCTCTCTGGTTTAATTAAGAGCTGTGTATTTTGAAGCACAATGTTAAAAAGTTAGACAGAAAATTTTGCATGACACCTAGAAGAGTCCGACATAATCTGGAAAAATATTCTACTGTTGTAAAAAAGACGTTTCACCAAGCTAGAACAGCATATTTTCCATCATTACTATAGGAATAATCCTTGGTTTACTTTTAGCACAGTTACCAAACTTACACAAAGTCATTGCTCTGTCGAGCCATCCATTCCCAATCCCTATTAGACCAAATCGCAACCCAATTATTTAAGGAAGTGTTCTCTTTGATTATCTCCCCCATTTTAGATATGATTAATCTATCAAATTAGTCAAACAAATTACTAAGTAGATATTTCCCACAGACCTTTAAGGTAGCTGTAAGTAAATCTTCACTTTAGAAACCTTCAAATTGATCAAGATGACTTCATAAATTACAGACCTATATCCAATCTTTTGTTCTTATCTAAGATTCTTGAAAAAAATAGTTGCTATTCAGGCATGTGAGCATTTACACAGCAATGATCTGTTCGAAGAGTCAGATTTCAGAACTCATCATTAACATATTCTCATGGCCTCAGTTAATGGGCTTGTGCTTGTACTTGTCCAGTTAGATATCTTTGTGCTGTATCTGATACAGTTGATAACAATATTCTCTTTGAAAGGCTGGAACATTGCACACTCACACATATTCACACACACACACACACACACATAAACCCACACTCTCTCTCTCACACACACACAAATATTTCTTAATATAACCTTATATCTCTCACCCCCTCTTACCCCCAGCACTTTCTTAATTTTCTGTCTTTTTCTCTGCTATATCTCTGCTTCTGGACTTTATATCAGGCAACCGAAAGCACTAACTATGATTTCACTTGGGTCTATCTGTTTCTGTGATGACATGCGCTGTCCAACTTTAGCGGCACACGCACAACTATGGGTACACTAAGGTTTATCACATGGAATGTGCATGGACCTGGCACCAGAGAGAAAAAGTAAAAACATTTTAATCAGCTTAAAAGACTACAGGCAGACGTTGTCTTATTACAAGAGATTCATAAATCTGCCACAGGCGCAAATGATCTTAAATCACCCGAGTTTCCTAATTTGTTTTCTGCCTGCTATAATTCTAGGCAAAGGGAAGTAGCAATCTTAATTCACAAAAATGTTAACTTTACAGTATTAGACACAGTTACAGATCCAGGTACAGATTGGCCTAAATTAAGAATTAGACAGGCTGAGCACAACAAGGACTCAGCGCAATTGGCTATCAAGTATCGTTAAACAGTACATGAGTGATTACCGACTATGCGATGTATGGCAATCTCTTCATCTTAATCACAGAGAATATACTTTCTTCTCACATGTCCATCGCTCTTACTCTCGTCTGGATTATTTCATAGTCAGCAGCTCGTTGTTGACTGACATTTCAGACACTGAGATAGCTGCCAGTGATCATGCTCCTGTCTTCTTAACTCTACTAAATAAGAAAGAAAACCCACAAAACAAAAACTGGTGGTTTAATACATCATTGCTTAAGGATGAAGATTTTATCAAATATTTTAAAGAAGAGTGGAGTTCATATTTGGAGTTTAATGACCTCCCGGGGTCATCAACATCTGTTCTCTGGGAGGCAGGTAAAGCAGTGATGAGATGTAAAATAATCTCATTCTCATCACATAAGAAGAAAAATTAAAACAAACGTATTCAGGAATTAGAAGAAACCATTAAGCGGTTAGAAGCTTCCCAAGAAGAGGAAATGCTGAGCAAACTACATAAATCAAAACTAGAATTAAATTAACTTATTGACAAAAAACCCAATTCTTAGTGCAAAGACTTTGAATAGAAAACTTTGAAAATGGCAATAAATCAGGTAGCTTTTTACCTAACCAGCTGAAAATAAATAAAGAAAAAACAACTATATTTGCTGTTAAAGCCTTGACAGGAAGTACAGTTTATAACCCTGAAATAATAAACAGCACTTTCAGAGATTTCTACCAAACTTTATTCTCACCACAGATAGACCCTTTCAGATTATGACATTGATCAATTTCTGGATAAAGTAACACTTCCTAAATTATCAGATGATCAAGCGATGGCCCTGGATGTACCGCTGACTTCAGCCGAAATCCAAGAAGCTCTCACAAGCATGCCCAATAAAAAGTGCTCCAGGCCCAGATGGGTTTCTAGAAAGAATTCTGGAATATTTTGGCTCCAACATTCCACAGAATGTTGCAGGACTTCTGCAACATATAAATTCTGCCAACATTACTCTCCTGTTAAAACCAGGAAAAGACCCAGTACCCAAGCTGTGTCATTAACTGCTGGATGTGTTACAAAAGTGTCGCTTCATAGTAAAAGAGTGCAGTTATTAGTATGGCCTGCCTGCAGCCCAGACCTGTCTCCTACTGAAATTGTGTGGCATATTTTGAAGTATAAAATACGACAACAGAGATCCCGGACTGTTGAGCAACTGAAATCTTGCATCAAGCAAGAACGGGAAAGAATTCCACCTACAAAGCTTCAACAACTGGTGACCTCAGTTCCCAAATGGCAATATCCCTTCTCAGCAGAAAGAACAAAATGATAAGAATAAGGAATATGTATGCATTGCACATGAAAAAATAAATCATCTGAAAATGTCATCATGTTTTAATTTAGAGAATTTTATTGTATTTTATTGTCACTGTCCACAGTCTAATTACATTCTGCTGTCCAACATCTTTTCAATGAGAGTTTTGGAGACTCACTTTATGTCCTGGCAGCCATGCGTGATTGACACAAATAAACCATTAAATGGATCCACTAACCTAAGTGCATGAGTAAATACAATCTGAAAATGACATTAATACTATAAATGAAGTGAAACATGACGTGTATGTTTATGTCTACGGAAGTTCGCCGTGCCTCTAGCCAAAGTGATCTTTTTCGGTTCACTTCTTCATGATTGAAGACAACTCCAGAATCATGCTCTGAAAGAAAAAGGAAAATTAGTGAGTAGTTCATTGTTTTCCACAAAGGAGGCATTGCTCTCAGATGGTATTCTGTTATGTGAACCATCCAGAATATATTGTTTTAAAATATTATTATTATACTTTTATGCTTGATTTTCTCTTAATAGTGTCACTTGTTAGCAAGGGAGAAGAAATCCTTGTTTGCACTATTTTTATAAGATATAGATTACTCTACAAAAGTCATATGTCTTTTGTTTGTTTGTTGGTTAAGACATCTAATACAAAAAGCTTTTTTATTTTAGATTTACTTGTTTTTTTTCTCATATCATATCTAAATCTGTATTGATACATGCATGCTCAGTATGAGGGATTGCTGCAAAGTCAATGCAAGCGACTGTACACTGTCTCTATATGCTCATCCAGGAGGAGTAAATGCTGCAAGTCACCGACTCGATGCAATCTGCTGGGTTCCCTTAGATAGAAAAACCTTTAAACCTATTTGAATAATAACCTGAATCCGACTGCATTGTTTAATAGTTAGGATTAATTGGTAATTGTAAAGTGTCTTAAAACGACATAAATAAAACAAAAATTGAACTGAAATGAATTAAAGCTTGATAATGGTTACTGTACAATTTAAATTTTGTCAGCAAATTTCGAAGATGTGGAACAACAGGCAAGACCATAGCAGAGACATTTAGCCATAATGCACAGCTGCCTATTTGGTAAAAACCAAGCACAGTCTTTTGGCACAAACACGGAGATGGAGAGTGGATGTTGTGCAGTAACAGGATTCAGGCTCCTTAGAGCCCTGAATCAACCATGAACTCATCTTTATATAAAAATATTTTAGAGTCCAATGTAAAGCCATTTGTCCAATACCTAAAACATGACAAGTCTGAGGTCATCAACAAGACAGTAAACTTAAACACAGCAGAATGCCCTTCACCTGAAATGCTTTGATTTGTGAAATTGGGAATTAGGATGAGAGATGCAGTATTTATATACAAATTTTTTAGAATCATGGTGGAATTTATATGTGGAAGACAAGCTAATAGCTAACTAGCCCAGAGACTTTTCAAAAGGGAATATCCGTCATTCAAAACAACCGACTAGTTTAAATCTTTGCACACTTCTCTTGTGCACAAAAACACAGTTGTTAACTTGTCTCTCTTCTCAATACTGTGTGCATGTGACAGCTGAACAAATCCGGACACTGATCAGCTTTGCCAGGAGGCTTTTAAAACTAATTTATCTTTTTTTTTTACGATGTGGCTCACACATAACTCACCTAGATCTCACCAGAAAAAGCATGTTTTCTTTAACTTTGTTGTGAGGCATTTAAATTGTCTTGTGATTAGACTGGAGCAGTGAGCATCAACTGATCCTTGGCACAATATCTAAATACCTTCTGTATAAAATGACACATAGCAGCACAGTTTCAGAGAAACTCCTTGTACTGTTTGGAAGGTTTTATGTTTTTTATTTAGTGGCAGATATTTGCTTTTGGGCTGTTCATCTAAGGCTGCATTCTCATCATAGGATTTTGAGTAAAGTTTTTCCTGCCACAAAAAGCCTTTCTTTTAATCAGGAATATCATTTGTTAAACTTGTGTCATTAACAGAAAATTTCCTGATTTAAAAACCAGGACTTTGGCACAGGCTAACACCACAGAAAGCAAAGTGGGCATCCCATTGTATTCCAGCAGAGAGCAGCTCAAACCTCAGAATACTTTAACCCTGTCAAAGGCTGACATGTCTCTCTCTTGTGTTCAATTGAGTCTAATATTGAAATGTGCTTGATGGACATAGGAATGTTTTACAGTTATTAGTTTCATTGCATTAGTAAAAAATACCTTTTCAGCATTATATTAAACCTAATATGGGATGGTACAATGTTTACTAGGAGAAATGTGTTCTTACCATGGACATCCTTCTCCCAGAGGCCGGAGGAGGTGGGGTCATCCCTGGGCTTTCTCCCTGGTTGAAGTGCTGGGCCTCGGTGTCTGTTCCACTCTGAGAGGCACCACTATCAGATGGACTGGCGAGCTTGGCCTCCGACATTCCTCGGGACATAAAACTGCACTTCCTGGCTGTGGGATAGTGGTCACTCTCTGGAGAATCACTCATGTCGCTAAGCTCCTTGCAGACATTGACTTTGCTCTGCTTCCTCTGAGGGTTCCTCAGGGCAGCTGGGATCTCCATGTGGCTGGCCACTAGCATTGCGCAAGGTTCTGTATAGTGAGGCTTGGCCCAACTATGAGGTCCATTTGACTCGTCACTGCTGAATGAGGGTTTCCTGTTTTCCAGAGTGTACCGCCGCTCCACAGCCCCTAGTTGCTGCAAACGTTGCATGTCACCATGGCTCGCCTGGTATGTCTGTGCAGGATGCTGCTGTGAAATGTCCATGCCCTCTGGATTCCTGCAAGCTGCATGAACCAAACTTTGAGGCAGAACATCTCTATGAGCATCCTTGTAAGGATCTGACACAACAGAACTGGCAATCTGTGTCAGATGAATCAGCCTTTGTGGTGAGGAATTACTGAGAACACAAATTTGCTGCACTACAGAATTTTTCTTTGACCTGCAAACACTGTCATCATCTCCATATTTGTATCCATATAAGCTCTGCTTGATCTTCTTCACCCCCAGGTGGAAAATCTCCAGAAGGTTCAGGAACAAAGACACTCCAGCAATGACGAGCATGAAAACCATAAAAATATTTTTCTCTGTAGGTCTTGACACAAAACAGTCAACACTGTTAGGACAAGGCAGCCTCTCACATTTGTACAGAGGAGACAGTCCAATGCCATACAGAACACACTGACCAATGATGAAACCCACCTCCACCACAGATCTGGTCAAGATATGGAAAACATATGTGCGGAGCAAAGATCCTCTGAGTGGTGCTTTCCTCACTTTCTTCTGTTCATCTAGTTTCTTGAGCTCCCGCTCAATTCTCTTGTGGTCCTCCTGGTCAGCGTCTGTCCCCTCCAGCTCAGCCTTCAGACAGGCCTTCTTTTTGTGCCTCTGTTTTTCAAGGGTTCTCAAGCGGTAAAGCGCGTGGCCCATGTAGACCAATGAAGGAGAGGACACAAAGATGATCTGCAGGACCCAGTAACGTATAAGGGAGATAGGGAAAGCCTGGTCGTAGCAGACGTTCTTGCAGCCTGGCTGCTCTGTATTGCAGATGAACTCGCTTTGCTCATCATCCCAGACATCTTCAGCTGCAACACCAAGTACAAGCATCCGGAAAATAAAGAGGATGGTGAGCCAGATCTTCCCCACAATGGTAGAATGAATGTGGACCTCTTCTAAGATGCTGCCCAACAAGTTCCAATCCCCCATCTTCTCTCACATTGTTAGTAGCTGTGAGTGAATTAAGAAAATAATGTAGTTTGTAAGATTTTTATGTAAATGTTTTGAACATTAAATAAAAGCTGTACTTACAGGTCCTCTAGTGTCCTTGCTTTTTGTATTTTATCATAAAACTGTAAAAAAGATTAATTATCTGCAGCGGCATCAGGGCTCATTGGCTAACCTTTGAAGACTGCTGAAATCCCACTGTGCACTTAGGCTGACACTGTTTCAATGCTGCTGCTAACTAGGACTCCAGTTTGAATCATTGATCCACCACATGAGCCTATAATACCCTGAGGTCAGTTTCACCCTGCCACACTTTTATCAGGACACTAAACTGGAAACAGTGTTGACTAAGGTATCAATACAAAGCTTTGACCAAAGCATTCAGCCTTCCTTAATGATATTTCTGGGTCAATACAACAGGACCATATACAAACTGTATTTTGTCCATTTCGTTGGATTTTGCATATCAGTGAGTTAAGTAATATGCCCCTTTTCTACTGGCTCTTTTTAGATGGTGTGGCTCCACTCCACTTGGCCTCGCTCCACTTGGCACAGAACCTGTTGTATTTCCCCTGACCCATTGATGGCTGCAGCTACGGCTAGAAGCCCTGCTTCCAGCCGTTAGTAGTGCACTGTGCCGCTATTAATGTTACTGTGTGACATTGTCACATTAAAGTAATCTGCGTAAACTGATAAAAAATTTATTAATAAATAGAAAAACACACAAAGACAATACATATGTTTGTGTACTTGTACATGCAAGAATGTCTTATATGTTTTTACACGTATAAAATGATCAACTGGGATAATTATCTGGACCACAGTCCAGCCAGAACCTATAAAATAAGGTTTAGGGGTTCTGATGTGAGTGCAGGGGGAGGTCATTGATTGCACATTGCACCAGTAAGAGCAGAGTGTGAAGGTTCAATTAGCAGGGTAAGAGCACAGTTTTGCTCAAAATATTGAAATGCACACAACATTATGGGTGACATACCAGAGTTCAAAAGA
>JAHUTJ010058212.1:0-26205 GCA_036250325.1 Characodon lateralis | reverse complement strand
TATTAAAATAATATTTAAAGAAATATTATTTTGAATAAGAACCAAATCTTTGAGAAATGGGCTTAATTGTGTTACTTAGTTATCAAGTTTAGTAAAATAATGTTTAGGGAAATATTATTTTACTAGATTAAAAACTAACAATTGTTTTGTCGGCCAGCCAAACTGCACGATACAGCTGTAGCCACAGTGATGTGGTCCCATTGTCCTTCCATCAGACCGGGAAAAACTGCTCCACTCGGCGTTGTAGAGACAGGGTCTCTGCTGGGAACTCTCTGGAACACAGTTTGCTTCTGTAGACCTCAGAGAAAAAGTCAAGCAATGCTTGTAACTTAATTACCCCCATTCATGAATGAATACCGGATACACAAACAGCAATTAATTCCTACACAACTTAGTGCATATGATTGCGTGATTGTATGACACTCTTGGATCCAGTTTGAAGAGTTATGTCCGTTTGCCCGCAAAGAGACATTACCGCGCTGTGTCGCTCTGTCCAGTTCCTCTGGGGACCTGCATGGGAGCGGTCAGTTTGTTGCAAAAGCGGGGGTTTTATTCGGACAGTGACGTCATGGGAAGTCCGCTGTTATTCCCTGTTCCTGGCTGTGCTGGAAGTAGGTTATTGCGATTTATTTTGAAAGTTCCAGAAAAGTTCTTACTGCCCCATCATGTTGTACCCATGGCTGGGGTCCCAACACTTCGGAAGGAACCAGCTATTAGATGATTCGATTTAATGCTAAACAGGATTTGGTTAACCAGTCGGACACTTTCTCCAGACTTTTGGTCAATGTGCTGCTGATAGCTGAAGGGGTTTTACCAGGAACATAAACCACAGTGTCATCAGCGTACATCTGAAGGCTGACTTCAGCGCACACCTCAGGCAATTCATTCATATGCAGGCTGAAGAGAATTGGCCCTGGTATCTCTGAGGGATTCCGGTTTTAATTTTACATGGGGCAGATTATACATGATCAATAACTACACATTGTTCTCGGCCCCGCAAATATGACTCGAACCATGATAGTGCCTGATATGACATATTAAAAGATGAAAGACAATTTTGAAATAAGATGACTTTGGTTTACGGTATCAAATGCCCTCTTTAAGTCCAGGAATACTGCACCTGCAGTGTTTGCTTTGTCAAGCGACTGCACAATGTTTGCCAATAATGCGCAGATAGCTGATTCGGTAGAATGGTTTTGTCTGAAACCATACTGTTTAGGGTGTATATACTGATGTGTTTCTCTAATATTTAGTTAGTTGTTCTGAAACAACTTTTTCTAATATTTTTGACATCACCGGAACTAGACTTATTCGTCGATATTTACTGACATCTGCAGTACTCACGGACTTAAAACTGGAACTTTTCCAGATGTTTGAGAAAAAGCACTAATTAAACCCATCTTTAAAATAAATATTTATTTGGGTCAAAGGCTGGATTAGAGTATGAGCATATTTTTTTAGGAATGCTGCATCTATGTTATACATATCTTTAGATAGAGTGGTCTACACCCGGCCCGTAGACCACGGGCCGAGCGGTAGTGTGGAGTACCCGGCCTTGTTGGCGTCCCTGTCGGGGGTGCTGGATAGTGCCCCTTCCGGGGACTCCATTATTCCGATCTGAATATGAGTGGTGGTTTGTTATTGGACTTCTGTGCTTGTCATGGATTGTCCATAATGAACACCATGTTCAAACATAAGGGTGTCCATCAGTGCAGTTGGCACCAGGACACCCCAGGCAGGAGGCCAATGACTGCCTTTGTTGTCGTATCATCAGAACTTCGGCCACATGTTTTGGACACTTGGGTGAAGAGAGGGGCTGAGCTGTCCACTGATCACCACCTAGTGGTGAGATGGATCCGCTGGAGGTGGAGAAAGTCGGACAGAGTTGGCATAGTGAGGGTCTGCTGGGAACATCTAGCGGAGCCCTCGGCCAGGGATGTATTCAATTCCCACCTCCGGGAGAGCTTTGACCAGATTCCGGGGGATGTTGGAAACATAGAGTCCGAGTGGACCATGTTCTCCACATCTATTGTCGATGCTGCTGCCCGTAGCTGCGGCTGTAAGGTCTGTGGTGCCTATCACGGCGGCAATCCCAGAACCCGGTGGTGGACACCGCCGGTAAGGGATGCTGTCATCCTGAAGATGGAGTCATATCGGCTGTGGTTGGCTTGTGGGACTCCTGAGGCAGCTGACGGGTACAATGAGGCCAAGCGTGGCTGACGGGTACAGTGAGGCCAAGCCTCTGCCCGGGCTGTGGCAGAGGCAATAACTCGGGCCTGGAAGGAGTTCGGTGAGGCCATGGAGAAGGACTACCTGTTGGCCTCGAAGCAGTTCTGGCAAACCGCCAGGAGGGGGAAGCAGTGCTTCGCCAACACTGTTTACAGTGGGGGTGGGAGGCTGCTGCCCTCGCCTGAAGACATTACCGGGTGGCGGAAGGAGTACTTCGAGGATCTCCTCAATCCTGCCATCATGCATTCCCTGGTGGAAACAGAGGCTGGGGACTTGCGGTTAGACTCTTTCATCACCCAGGCTGAAGTCATCGAGGTGGTTAAAAAGCTCCGTGTTGGCAGGGCTTCGGAGGCGGATGACATCCACCCTGAGTACCTCAAATCTCTGGATGTTGTGGGGCTGTCATGGTTGACACGCCTCTTCAACATTGCGTGGCAGTCGGGGACAGTGCCTCTGGACTGGCAGACTGGGGTGGTGGTCCCCCTTCATAAGAAGGGTGACCGGAGAGTGTGTTCCAACTAAAGGGAGATCACACTCCACAGCCTCCCTGGTAAGGCCTATGCCAGGGTAATGGAGAGAAGAGTCTGGCTGATAAACGAACCTTGGCTACAGGAGGAGCAGTGTGGTTTTTGTCCCGGCCGTGGAACACTGGACCAGCTTTATACCCTCTACAGGGTACTTGAGGGTTCATTGGAGTTTGCCCAACCAGCCCACATGTGTTTTGTGGACCTGGAGATAGCATTCGACTGTGTTGCTCGTGATGCCTTGTGGGGGGTGCTCCAGGAGTATGGAATTGGGGGGCCGTTATTAGGGGCCATTGAGTCCCTGTACAAGCGGAGCAGGAGTTTGGTCCGCATTGCTGGCACTAAGTTGGGCCCGTTCCCAGTGCATGTTGGACTGTGGCAGGGCTGCCCTTTGTCACCGGTCCTGTTCATAACTTTTATGGATAGGATTTCTAGACGCAGCCAAGGGCCGGTGGGGTTCTGGTTTAGGGACCAGTGGATTTTGTCTCTTCTTTTTGCAGATGACGTGGTCCCGCTGGCCCCCTCTAGCCAAGACCTACAGCATGCGCTGGGGCGTTTCGCAGCCAAGTGTGAAGCGACTGGGATGAAGATCATCCCTTCCAAGTCAGAGGCCATGGTACTCAACCGGAAAAGGGTGGCTTGTCCATATGAGTTATTTGTATTTGTATTAGGTTTGGTTAAACTATTTATTTTTTTCCACATTATTTACAAGTTCCATTAGCTTCAGTTAGATTTTTTTGTATAATGGTTGGCTTTGGAGTTGCATAATTTTTTACTACTTGATTTTGTAAACCTTGAAATATCTTCAGGTCTGTGTCATATCTGGTTTTAAGATAGGTTTTTTATGACAAAGTCCCTTTTTCAATTAGTTGTCGCACTGCCTCACCCATGGAAGCTGTCTTTTTCTTTGTGGCTTTTTACATTGTTTTAAAAACTTACCTAAAACATTACTCATTATAGAAGTAAATATATTGCAACAGTCATTCGCTTGACTAGGTTTTAAGACTTCATCCCACTTAATCTTTGGTAATTCGTTCTCAAAATTGATGAGGTACTTGTGAGGAATTATTAACTTTGTTACCTGTTGATCATTTTTATATTCAGCCAAGTGCTTTTTTGAGAGATTTCTGGAAATTAATATCATGTTATGATTTGATAGGCCACATACCAGATTGTATATTTCTCAAATTCTTTCAGGTTTATTGGAAAAAGCTAAATCTATTGCTGTCTGTGATGTTTTTTTTTTTAAAGGAGTGGGTCCATTTATTAGTTGATGAAAATCATATTTTGATATTAATTCTTTAAGGTGTTTCCTATTGGATTTATCCAACCAATTAACATTAAAATCCCTGTAACAAATCACTTCACTGTTGGGTTTAAAAGTTTTGAATTTTATTTCTACATTTATTTTTCTAAATTTTCTAAATCGTTCTCCAGTTATATTAAAATATTAATATTAAATAACATTTTCAGATTCATAATCACAGCATTGGCGTCCCTGGGTGGGCATTATTATGAACAGCTTGCACTGTACATAAATGACAATGAATAAACCACAACTGCAGACTAAACACTAAAATCACAAATATCCTTAGAGAAAGGAGTAGCATTGTAACACTTAGAGCATAGTGTTGTCATAAGTCACAGGGTGAATGATAAACTTCTGTGCCTGTTTTACACTCATACAAATGTTTCCAATATATGTATAGTCAAATATACATATATAGTTGGACATACATTTGTTAGATGTTGTATGGAGGTAAATTTGTCTCAATATTATTCAATCAAACAAAAAACTAATCTCAATCAAAAAAAATTGATTGTGGTCAAAACTTTTGGAATATTGCCCTGCAATGGACTGGCAACCTGTCCAGGGTGTACCCTTCCTCTCGCCCATAGACTGCTGGAGATAGGCACCAGTTCCCCCGTGACCCACTATGGAATAAGCGGTAGAAAATGACTGACTGACTGACTGACTGACTTTTGGAATATTCAATAAAAAAAAAACTAATCTCAATCAAAAAATATTAAGTTGTGATCAAAACTTTCAGAGTTGTAACTATTTTTTTTTTTATGGAATATTTTATTTTGGGGAGAAAAAAATTGTTTGAAAAAACTTTGAAAAAAAAAAGACTAATTTTTTCTCACGAAGAGAAAAAAGTTATTTGCAAAACATAAATTTTTATTTGCGCATGTCAAAAATCTTTGGTTACGACTCTCGCTCTTTTGGTTTTGACGCTGTCTGTTTTTGGTTGAACTCAACGAATTTTGAGTGCTGGAAACATGAATATCCTGGGCGGGGCCTAAAGACGAACGATGTAAGATGTTTCCCTATTGGTTAGCGCTGACTAAAGCGGCAGACTCTGATCCCCCCCACCTCTGAACTTCTGCTCGAACTGCAGGGCTTGCAGCCTCGCTTCAGTGAGGAGACATCAACTGTACAGAAGAAAACTGTGGTCAAGTGAGCCGACAGTCAGAAATACGTGGTCACGCCAGCCGACACTAGCTCTCTCTTAAAGATTAGTGTCTCGCATACAAGGTGCATTACGGTAATGGAGCAAAAAGGACGCCGATCCTGGCAACGGTTAAGAAAATAAGAGGAAAACACAAAAGTAACCTACAGAACATTTATATTAATTTCCTTTTTACAACTTTCATATTCATGTTTTATGTAAAAGAATAAATATATAATATTTTACTGTACAGTTTTGGAGAAATACACAACTCAAGTACCTCAAAATGTTCAACTATTATTTGCATTTGTCCCATTTCACGAATTTATTTCTCCAAAACCATGAGAGGTGATAACACAATCTCTTCAGATTATATTAGAGGGTCATCTATGCTATAACCAGAATTAGTATTTCATAATTTCACTGTAGATTTCTGGAGAAATACACAACTACCCCAACAAAGTACCACAAACGTTTCTTTTTGGTGAGGTCGATGAGGTCTTGTGGGAAGTGGTCTGGACAGCTTAAAGTGCAAGAGCATCCAGATCTCTGACCTCTCCTGGACCGGAAACGCCCCTCGCCTGTTGAAGAAGGTACAACAACAGCTCTTCTTCATCAGGAAATAAAAACAGACTGTTCTCTCTCCTCAACTGCTTACAGATGTCTACAGGGCCACGGTGGAAGGCACTCTGTGTCTCAGCATGACAGTGTGGTGTGGGAACTGCACAGGAGAGGAAGGTTGTGAGGACAGCACACAGGATTATGGTATGCCATCTGCCCGACATGGATTCTGTTTTATACTACTCTTGGGGTAGTTGTGTATTTCTCCAAACCTTTACAATAAAATTATGAAATACTAATTCTGGTTATAGCGTAGATGACCCTCTAATATAATCTGAAGAGATTGTGTTGTCACCTCTCATGGTTTTGGAGAAATAAATTCCTGAAAGTGGGACAAATGCAAATAATGGTTGAGCATTTTGAGGTACATTGAGTTGTGTATTTCTCCAAAACTGTACAGTAAAATATTAAATATTTATTCTTTTACATAAAACATGAATGTGAAAGTTGTAAAAATGTAATTAATATAAATGTTCTGTAGGTTACTTTTGTGTTTTCCTCTTATTTTCTCAACCATTGCCAGGATCGGCGTCCTTTCTGCTGCATTACCGTAATGCGCCTTGTATGCGCGACGCTAATCTTTAAGAGAGAGACAGTGTCGGCTGGCGTGACCGCGTATTTCTGACTGTCGGCTCACTTGACCGCAGTTTTCTTCTGTTCAGTTGATGTCTCCTCACTGAAGCGAGGCTGCAAGCCCTGCAGTTCGAGCAGAAGTTCAGAGGTGGGGGGGATCAGAGTCTGCTGCTTTAGTCAGCGCTAACCAATAGGGAAACTTCTTACATCGTTTGTCCTTAGGCCCCGCCCAGGATGTTCATGTTCCCAGCACTCAAAATTCGTTGAGTTCAACCAAAAACAGAGAGCATCAAAACCAAAAGAGCGAGAGTCGTAACCAAAGATTTTTGACATGCGCAAATAAAAGTTAATGTTTTGCAAATAACTTTTTTCTCTTCGTGAGAAAAAATGAGTCATTTTAATCAAAAAAAGTTTTTTCAAACTATTTTTTTTTCCCCAAAATAAAATATTCCATTAAAAAAAAAAAATCGTTACAACTCTGAAAGTTTTGATCACAACTTAATATTTTTTGATTGAGATTAGTTTTTTGTTTGATTGAATAATATTGAGACAAATTTACCTCCATAATGTTGTTGCTTTTAGCAATTTCTCATAACTTTGTTGTTGTTTTGTAGTGTCTGCCTGAATGATGGAATCACACTCCATTATGAATTCAGCAGACGTGGAGATGCAGAAGGTTGTGGTTGCTGATCTCAACCGTTTGTCTCCAGATGAGCAGGATGCTTTAAATCAGTTTGACCTTGCTGCATGTGATGAAAAGATTCAAGAATTACTTGACCTAATTGGAAATCCAACAAGAGAAATTCTGATTTCAGATATTGTTGGTAGGCTTACCTTGTTGTATCTGACCATCAGATGGCCCATGAAAGAGAGAATGCTGCACACCTTGAGCTCTCAAAAGCTGAGGAGAAGACAGGAAAAGCTGAAGCAGAGTATGATGATCTCAAGGCTCAAGCTCTCAAAGCTTCATCCCAAAAAGGGGAACAGACCCCCACCTCTCAGGTGCATTTTCACTCACAGCAGCTGCAGCAGCCACAGCAGGGGGCAGACCCAGACAGCAGTCATCCATCACCTAGGTCAGAGTCTCCCCTTCCTAAATTTAGTCAAAATGTTCAACTTACTTCCACAGACCTTAACAGAAATGTTGGAAGTCAGATGGTCTCCAGTGGTGTCCTGCCAAATCCCATTGCAGTGAACAACCATCAAGATGACCAAGTGCCGGATTCGGCGTGCACAAGTGGTCCAATTAGGTGGAAGGAGCAGTCTTCCGACCTGATCTGCACCCCTTTCCCTTCTGACACTGTGTCAAGCCCTAGGGGCCAGGAGAGACGCACATGGCTCTCAGGTGACTCAATCCAACCTGACCCACCACCACTGCACGAGTCCATTCATTAGAAAGCTCTCATTTAAATCATGAGAAAACTTGTTTCCTTCCCCAGAGGTTAGATCATGATCTTCCACCATTTCATGAACTTAACCAGCGTTACTTCTCAGATGGACGTGGTCCACCTTGGGAGCATGGTGGTTTTAAGCAGCTTGAATCCCTTGCTAAGGACATAGAAGTTTTTGATCCAGGTAGCCAGGTGTCGAATATTGATGCTTTTCCTTCTGATCGTGAGAAGCTGAGGCTTATTTGGAAAACAACAGCTAAGAGTGTTCATGTGTTCATAAAAACTCTTCCTCCCAAAATTAGTGACAGCTATCCATCTCTCTGCCAGGCTCTTAGAGAGGAGTATTCAGTTTACAGAGATGCCACTATTAATGCTTTGACAGTTTTGCAAAAACAGGAAGAACCTCCCTGAGAATATTTTCACCGTTTAAAGACAGCTTATTTTGAGGGATGTGGTCTTGAAGAAGACCACACTTTTAAATCTGTTTCTTCACAACCTCCGCGTTAGCGTGCAGTATGAAGTGACCATGTATTGTATAACAGAGAATCTCTCCATGCAGGAGACTCGTAGATATGCTCAGCTTGTGTGGGAAACACGTGTCTGTTCAGACAGAGCAGGAAAAGGCAAAGTTAAGGTGTTAAACAGTCAAACAGAGAACCGGCCTAAGAAGAAGAGCAAAGTAACTCCCCAAGTGATGAAACAGAACCAGGGGGTTGGTAACTGGTGCCAGCCAAAAGACAAGCCACCAGTTAAAAGACAAACACCTTTTCACAGTGCAACATTGAACTGTAAGGTTGGTGGTAAAGAGTGGATCCACTCAAAGGATGTCATCACAAAGGAGGAATTTGAGATGATCTGCAGGTGTGTTATAACTGAGGTAACGGCGTTTCTAAAAGACATGGCAAGCCATTGCAGTCCAGAATCAACCCTGTAAAATCTATCAAACAAGGTATGAAGATGATAAATAATTTCCAACACCCTATATTCTGTTTTAATCTTTTTCTTTCTTATGGTTTTGAATTTGAGAAATTATTAAGGTTTAAAAGCAGTATTATTATGGTGTGAAAATTATTACATGATTTTTGTTTTGTTTTTGTTTTTTCTTTAAAACATTTTATAAGTGTTAGTCTCTTCCCAAACCTGCCTCACTCCTGTTCAAACACTAACCTCTGAACCAAAAATGAACTGTTGAACTCGGCCTACCTGCAGGAACCCAGTGACTCTTTTCACATGGTTAGACTGGATGGTTAGCCCTAAAGACTGCGAACGTCATCTTATTCTTTGGAACTAAAGGGGGGATGTTGGGACCACAGCCATGCATTTCAACATGAAAACTCCGGTAAAAACTATTCTGGAACTTTCAAAATAAATTGCATTTAACCGACGTCCAGCACAACTTCAGAAGGGGAAAGAGGGGTAGCAGCGGACTTCCCAAGATGCCACTACCCGTAAAAAACCTCCACCTTTCCAATGGTCTTTTCTCTACCACCCGGACGTGCGAGGCTGGCCGGGGAGACAGCGCGCTAATGTCTCTTTGCTGGCAAAAAGACAAACTCTTCAACTGGATCCGAGAGTGTCATATGATCATCGATCATATGCACTAAGATAAGTATAAATAAATCACTGTCTGTGTATCCGGTAGATTCATTCATGAATGGGAATTAAAGTACAAGCCTGGCTTGACTTTCTCTCTGAGGCCTGCAGAAACAAACTGTGTTCCCGATCGGAAGGAGGACCGCATCACTGTGGTTACGGTAACGTGCAGTTGGTTGGCAGACAGAACGAGCTGTCTTTCATCCACAGCTACGGAGGTTAGCTGGAAGCTAACCCTTTGTCCACAGAGCTTTCTTCAAACTTTGTCGTCGCCCGGACAACTCCTCAGCATGGTTCATACGAGGTTAGGTGTTTGGGCAGAGTAATAGAGAGTTATTTAGGATGAAATGATCTAAACGTTTTTTTTATTTTAGGAAGTTTGGTTTTGTTTGTGTGAAACTCTGCTATCTTAGTGCTAGCAGGCTATCTGCAGCACACGTGCTCAGCTTTGTGTTCTGTGTTTGTGTGTTTTTAAAGTTAAGACAAACTTTATTTCAAGGGTGATTTTAAACACAGAAGATCCGCCATAACGCGCCGTCTGCGCTCATGCATTTTAACCCTTTTATTGACGGTATTTTAAAGGTGTGTGTTTGATTCTGGTGCTAAGCTATAAGCTTCTTTTGTTAGCTTGAACTGCTAACAGCTAAGAACACGTGCTTGCCTGCTAAAGAATATTTACCCAGAAAGGTTGTTAGTTTTCAATCTAGTAAATAATAGTTCCCTAAACATTATTTTACTAAACTTGATAACTAAGTAAACACCATTAAGCCCCATTTCCCCGGAAAGATTTGGCTCTTTTCCAAAATATTTCCTTGAATATTTTACCACTTCCTTAATAATATTTCTTTGAATATTATTTTAATAAATAAAGGCATCTAATGAGACACCATTGAGAATTATTCATCAAGAAGGTTGGTTTTATTTCAGCAGATCATTCTTTAAAACATTATTTTATTAAAATAATATTTTATCTGATATTGCATTGTGAATGGTTGTCTAAAGGTACGCTATTATTGCCTAAGTTAGTTCCAAGACTAACTTTACTTCACTTCCAGATTCTTCAAGATAATCCTTGGTTCTCAAACATAAACATTGCTTAGTAATGTTGCATCACTCCTTCGGTCATGATTTTCAATCATCTTTAATCATAATTTGTTTATATTGTACATAACTCATTAGTCTTCCTTATTCTTTAATTCTGCTTGGTAGTTTAGTTGGATTGTTTTAGCAGTAAAGAGTTTGTTGATTGAAATATGTTTGACTTTCTGTTGACTTATTTTTGTTAGTAAATTCTGGTATTTTAAGAAATTGTGTGAATTCATTCCATGTGCGTGCAGAGTTTGTCTGTTCAGTAATGTCAGAGCTTGGCTCACACCTTTCTATTTTGTCCTAATAAAATTGCCTTACTGGGCTGGTATTCAGAGGACAACCCTTAACAGACCGAAATATTATTTGATAAAATATTAAAATATTAATATGAAATATTAAATAATATTTTCAGATTCATAATGACAACATTTGATAAAAGGTTTTGAGGCAACCAGATGGTGGCTTATACACTACAAGGATGTTAAAAATCATGCGTGGGGATAAAGCCACATTTACACATATATCTTAAAGTGAAAATGTTTAATCTAATTGGGTCTCCTCTGTCTAAAAGAGTCTTTAACATAAACCAAAACACCACCTCCTCTGCCACTGACCCTATCCTTTCTGTAGCACTTATATCCAGGAACATCTATCATTGAGATTGGAATTCTGTCATGCTGCCACATTTTACCTATGCACAAATAATCAAGATTTGAACCAAGTAACAAAATTCTAATTTCATCACATTTTGGAACCAGGCTTCTAATATGTAAATGCCTGCCAAAAACACCCTTTACTGTAGGATGCCAGACAATTTTTGCATGATTCACTGTCTGGAAGAATAAATGTTTTCTCTGCTTTTGTATGGCTTGTGCAAAGTTGTTATACTGTCAGTAGTGTCTCTGTTTGTTTGTTTATACTTAACTTTATAAGTTTTATTGATGTTAAAGTCAGTCTTACAGTTGTACTGATGTTAAAGTCAGTCTGTTAGAAGCGTAGTCTCTGGATCCTTGTGCACATTTTAAATCTTTCTCCAGTTTGGCCTCCTCTACTTCTTTCATAGTAGAATCAGGTTACTCCAGGGGTCCACAAGGCCGTCTGTGGTCGCAGTCCCCAGTGTAGCCTGGTTCACGTGGGCAAACGGAGCTACTCCCTTGTAAGGATTGTGATTATTGCTTAATTAATATTTATCAAAAATTATAATTAAAAATCATAATTCAGGAAAATAGTTTCTTAATCAAAATCATTACTTACAAATAGAAATCAGAGATGTTCTCTGGCGTTGTGATTATGGGCTCAAAGCTCTTAATAATTACAATTAGCTATTCATCATTAATAATAGTTAAATTATTAACCAGAACCACAAAATGTCACTGTTTATTCAACCGCTTCATCTGAGGTGGGGGAACTTCGGCCTTGTTTTGACAGATAAATCACTCTTGCACGAAATAAACACGAATGCTTCTCTTAATTATATATATGAAGATTTATTGAAGCCATATAATTCTGATATACCATTATTTTGGTCCAAAAAAACTTTCACCTAACTAACAAGCACTATTCTACACAAAGGGGATAAAAATGACTGCCTAACAATAATAATAAAAGAAAAATATATGCGCATTGAGTGTCTATGAAGATCAAACCAGCGGTTTTATGGACAAAATGTGCAATTTGGGTTAAATGGAAAGAGAAGCCCTCCTGGTGTGCTGATGTCTCGATTGCAGCGATCAGCTGGTACACGGTGGGGCCACGCCCCTGTAGCCACTAGCAGCTGATTGCCCCAAATCTCAAACAATAAGTCATAAAACTCTGAAGCGGGAACTCAGTGTAAAAACCCCAGTAATCCATCCATCCAAGAGGGGGAAATATGAAGAACCATTTAGTCGACTGAAACAACAAAGAGGAAACTCATCTACTTGGAAATAAAACCTCTGTGGGTTTTTCTTGTCTTTGATCAGTATATGAATCCTCTGACCTTCTGGTATCAGACAGATTTCCAGCTTTCAAGCTCTTCCGGGAATGGCCATGTGTTGAAAAAGTTCGCCAGCGAGCTTTTGTCTCTCTAGATATGCGCCTCCTTTGCATCGTCCCATGAGACACGCTGGAAATGGCAACAAAAGTTTATTTTTCGCGGGTTTTATAACTCAGGTTGACGTCAGAGCTGTGATGTCTGTTGAGCTGCGCATGTTTAACTGTGCAACCAAAATGGATGACTCCAACACCCTCTTTCTTTAGTACCGACGTCCGGGTGCTGATCGTCCACACCATGATCCCACGGCTGTCTCATGCTGAATTTCCACCAGCCATCACTGGGTCCACTTGCTGTTGCAGATGACGTACCAGCTCAGCCGCGGAGGCTCCTGACAGCTCGCCAATCCGAACCCCTGCCACCTCCACCATCACGCCACGGCTTGGCTCCACGCCACTCGTTTAAATGTGTGGCGTACAGTCAGCGTTATTGGGATCGGGATTAAGCTGGATATCTCCCACTAACAGGATTAGGAAGGTAAAATATATTATAGTGCTCCCACTGTCTTTTCCCCTGTATTCCAAGTCTATGCTGGTATGTGTTAAGCCTTTTACACATGCGTTTCCAAACTTCAGAAGTGAATAGTAAATGGTAAAATGTCCGTAACCCAAGTTGTTAAGGTATGGCGTATGGTACAGAGGACTGTCAGGCTCGTTTTGGGGAATCCTTGGGACAAGTGATCCAAATATTAGCAGCAGAAGAAGCCACAACAGGTGAAAAGTAAAAAAAATCTGTTCTCATACCTCTCGCTGGTGAATGAAGAGCATTCCTTCAGGGAGTGAGAGTCTTGGAGAAGTGGAGCAAACCTGTTTTCTAGTGGAATTCCTGTGTTATTATTTGGTTTATCATATAATTTGTTGTGAGAACATTTAGCTGTTGTTTTCTCATTTTTGGAAGGAAGGGATTCAGCCTGTAGCTTTGTGCCGAGAGTTCCAGGAGGACTGTTGGTCAGTTTACTCTCATGTGCTGCAACATGCTGTTTCTTGCTGGTTCTTTCATTTCCATAAACAGCATTTACCTCCACATTCTCTTCAAGCCAAGGAATTATTATTTCCATCACTGTTATTTTCTGGAGAATTTTTTACCAGTCATCTGTGGAAAAGGGAGACATCTTGTGCTGATTAGCTTGTGCTGCCATAAAAAGTACAGCGTCATCTGGTCCTTCTCTCCAGGAAGGATTCTCAGGCCGCAGCACTGTATCAACTGCCCAGAAGGGGCAGACTTACAGACTGACAGTAGTCAGGCTGCCATACACAGGTGTCACCAAGCCCTCTGACCACCATCAGCAGGCAAGGCGGGTGAAGTGTCTTGCCCAAAGACACAATGACTGAGACAGATGGGGTATGGATTCAAATTAGGAATTAATCGGTTAGAGGGCGAACCCTAAGCACTGCTGCAACCATCGCCTCTAGTCTGTGAGGTAGGCACAGAAAGAATCTCTGGGGGCAGCAATGGAGGGATCTCTGAACGCCGCATGGAAGGAGTCTCTAGGGGCGACAGAGAAGGAGGAGGCATGTAGGAGAAGCACAGAAAGAGCTGAGGAAATCTTACAACTCCATTGTCGAGAAGAGACCTTTGACTGAGGTGGTTTTGCTGTTGTGAACCTTTGCAGCTCAAGTGACCCTAGGGCAGGGGTCACTTATTAAAAATCAGCAGGGTCCAAATAAAGAAAATCTGCAACCAGTAAAGATGCGGAGACCTTTTTAATTATAGTGATTGAAACAACTTTTCTCACATCCATTTCCCTTTCTGTTAACATATCTTCCAATAGTTTTGCTCTCCACAGATGCTACACCTAACAGGTCTTCAAACGTTTTATTTTCCTCTTTGTTAAAGAATCTCACAGAAACTACAAGCTGGGCATTGTCATTTATATCAGTGGACTCATCTACAGCCAAACGTATGCATTCTGCCTTTGAATTGCCTCATCAAGCTGTGCCAGTACATCACGTATTACGATTTCTATTTTGCTTATGGTTGATGTTGCTGACAAGGGGATTTGCTGTATTTTTTGGCAAAGGTCTTCTTTTTGATTTTCATCAAGCACTGTCATAGCAACTGCACTAATACATTATTTGACAACCATTGCATTGCTGAATAAGATTTTATGTTGTCCCAATAACCACACAATTCTCAGAGTACACTCAGCGTGGCACTGAGGAGTGAATGTATGGACCATAATTCTGGAGAACCGATCAGATTGTGCCTTTAAATCGGCTATTTTCTGCGTACGCATGGCTGAAGCAAGCAGATATGTTTGGGAAAATGTGCTGTGCTTCATTTCATAGTGCCACTTAATTTTGCTGCTTTTGATGAGAGCAACTGTCTCAGAACAAATGAGACAGACTGGTTTTTTGCTTCCACAGATGAGCAGGTACGCATCAGTTCATTCCTCTTTAAAAGATCTGTGTTCTGTGTCTACTTTCCTTATTTTTGAGCACGCCATTTCACTTTTCTTTCACCTGTTCACATCGCGCGTCTTCCTGCAGTGCACTATCTGCCCTTTCTCTTCTTCCTCTTCTTCTTCTTCTTCGTGTGAGAGTGTGAGTGTGAGTGGAAGAGCTGAAGAAGTGTGAGAGTGAGTGTTGGTTTTCTTTTCTTTTTTTCCTACTGTTTTCACTGGGTGTCTGTTTTATGTTAGTTTAGTTGGGGGTTTTGTTGTTTTGGTGCTAGTGTTTTTGTGGTAGTTTTCTTTTGGGTGTGGCCGTCAGGGCCACCTGGCTGGCCAGCGTCCTCAGACGCTATGGTGGTGAGTACGGTTGTTTTCTCCACGCTGACGCGGAGAGATGGCATCAAAGTGGGTGCCGGCTCTCCGTGCAGCGTGGAGGAAGTTTGTTTGGCTGTTGGGGGAGGTGATTGGACATGGGTCCATAAAGTCTGCAGCTAGAATGAATGGTGCTGTAGTTCTGTTTGAAAGTTGAGCAAGCTCAAAAACTTGTTGAGAGTGGGATTTCAGTGAATGGTCTGTTTTTACAAGTGTCGTATCGAACGTCCCTCCGTTCATCAGCGATGAGTTCCTGATAAAAGAGCTGTCTAGACATGGGAAAGTTGTGTTGCCCATCAAAAAGGTTTTGTCAGGGTGTAAATCACCACTACTGAAGCACGTTGTTTCCCACAGGAAACAACTATACATGGTGCTCAATAGACGCGATGGGGAGTTTAACGTTCAATTTCATGTCAGACTAGATGATTTTGAATATGTTCTGTTTGCAATATCTGCAAATATGAAATGTTTTGGATGTGGTCAAGAGGGGCACATGATAAAAATGTGCCTCGACAGGGCCGGACCGAACCCGTGGGGTCTGGAGCGACAAAAAACCTGCTGCTGTTGTTGAGCAGATGGGAGCCCCATCTGGCAGAAGCGAGGTGGTGGAGGTGCTCGCCACCGCCGCGGACAAACCTGTGCCTGATGAAGGAGAATCCCTCACCCGAGAATGTTTTGATGGTATTATTAAAGTGCCAGATGTGGACCGAGGTAAAACACTGATTAAACTATGTGTGAGGAAGGATGGTGACACAGAGGTGAGTGGCGGTGGAGGGCGCACAAAGGGTGGTGAGGTGGGGGAAAGAGATAAGGTGTATAGAGAGCAGGGGAGTGAGAAGAGCAGTGAGGAGTACCTGGTGTGTGGAGAACTGGGAAAGAAAAAAGAGGTGCAGGTGGAGGAAGAAAATAAAAGTTCAGAAAAGCATAGTGCAGAAGCAGTTTTAGAAGCTGATGTGGAGGAGAGGAGGGTTGAAGCTGAAGAAGAAATGGAACAAGAGGCTTCAGCTCCTTTGACAAGGCGAAGCAAAAGGAAGAATGTTGTGGCTCCTGTTCAAGCTAGTTAGCAGACGAGTAAAGACCGAAGGGAGGAATTAGGTGGCAGCGATAGTGAGAGCTGCTTTTCTGATACCAGTGAAATGTCTGTCTCACAAACCAGTGGCAAGGAGCCAAGGTATCCTATAGAATCCTTTTTTACTTTTCTCCAGCAAACAAAAGGTTTGAGGGGGGTGAAGGTTGAAAGTTATTTTCCTGAGTTGAGAACTTTATTTTTCAGCCAGACACCATATTAGACATAGAGAGGAGGAAGGTTTTACTGAGCAACACATTTTCAGACTAAAAAAAGTAATGAGTAAAGTTAGAAAGCAATTGTGAATCCCTATGAAATGCACAGGCACTTTAATATTTTTTATAGTTTTTTGGTATGTTGTTTTTATCCTCTCACTCATTATGGATACTTTAAAAATAGCATCCTTGAATGTTAATGGGGCTCGAGAGGCAGTAAAACATGCACAGATTTATCAAACAATGAACCACAAAAGAATTGACGTGTTTCATTTGCAAGAGACTCACAGTGATCCGTTAAATGAAGCAGACTGGTATAAGGAGTGGAAGGGGGCTTTTTAAGTCATGGCACCTCCCAGAGCGCAGGAGTTGGGTTCCTCTTTTCAAGAGCTTTCACTCCTGGATCACTGGAAAAACAACACATTGTTCCAGGAAGGTGTCTTTTAGTCAGGGCTGGTTTTGATCATTTTAACATGACTTTTATTAATATTTATGTTCCAACTACCAATGCAGAAAATAGTTTTTTTTTTTTTTTTTTTTTAAATTGGGGAGACGTTGGAGGATTATGCTTTTTTAGGTGGGGATTTCAATTGTACTGAAGATGATTCTTTAGATCGCAATCATGCAGAGCCGCATGTAGCAGCTATTCTGCGGCAGCTGGTCTCGTCTCGTGGCCTGGTGGATGTATGGAGGATGCGCGCAGGCTCCAGGCAGTATACATGGTTCCACATGAAAGAAAACCACATTTCTCTTGCTTGTCTTGGCCGGTTTTATTGTTTTAAACAACATTTAAATGTGTTTCAAACGTACCAGATTTTACCAGATCACTCACTGGTTTTAGGTAGTGTTTTTATTAGAAACATTTTACCTAAAAGTGCTTACTGGCATTTTAACTCAGTTTTAACTTATGACCGTAGTTTTAAGGAGACTCTGGGTTAATTTTGGACTGGCTTTAGACAGAG
Organism: Characodon lateralis; assembly: GCA_036250325.1. Taxonomy (NCBI): domain Eukaryota; kingdom Metazoa; phylum Chordata; class Actinopteri; order Cyprinodontiformes; family Goodeidae; genus Characodon; species Characodon lateralis. Next base: position 8,693 of record JAHUTJ010058212.1, on the reverse strand, counting down.
AAAGAATGATTTTACCTGTTTGCAACAATGGTGGGACTATGGGAAAGTTCAAATAAAACTGCTGTGTCAGCAGCACACTCTCAACGTTACTCGGGATATTACCAAGTCTATTAAAGATCTGGAGATTAACATTGTGGAGTTAGAACAACTGAGTGAAACCACAGGAAATCAAGAGCATATTGAAGCTCTCAGATCTAAAAAGCAAGTATTAGCAAACCTGCTGGAAAACAAAGTTCAAGGTGCATTAGTCAGGTCCCGGGTTCAAAATATCAAGGAGATGGATGCCCCGTCCAGCTTTTTCTTCAATTTGGAGAGGAAATGTGGGCAGAGGAAACTGATCCACTCTATATTATCAGACACAGGGCAACAATTGAGCGAACCGGGCCAGTTCAGGAGGAGGGCTGTGGAGTTTTATTCTTTGCTATTCCAGAGTGAACACAAGAAGAACGAAGAGCTGTTAAGGGAGTTCTACAATGAACTACCCAAGGTTTCTGAGGAAACAAGAATTCAGCTGGAGTGCCCTCTGGGGCTGCAGGAACTCCACACAGCCCTCCAGAGCATGCAGGGCCAGAAAGCCCCTGGCATCGATTCTGCTCACAGTGGAGTTCTACAAAGCTTACTGGGACATCATAGCGAAAGACCTGCTGGATGTCTATAATCACAGTCTGACCTCTGGTTTGCTCCCACTTTCTTGCTGTAGAGCGGTTATCACCCTTCTTCCGAAGAAGGGCAATTTGCAAGACATTAAAAACATAAAAATCTCTCCTCTGTACTGATTATAAAATCCTCTCCAAAGCCCTGGCGAACAGGATGAGAGGAGTAATGGAACGGGTCATCCATCGGGATCAGACTTATTGCGTCCCCAGCAGGTCTATGGTAGATAATATCTACCTGATTCAAGATGTTTTGGAGGTCTCCAGTTCATTGGGTTTAAAAACAGCCTTGATCGCAATAGATCAAGAAAAGAATAATATAATAATAATCATCTTTATTGGTCATTGCACATGTACATTACAACTAAATTTGTCCTCTGCATTTAACCCATCCCTTATAGGGAGCAGTGGGCTGCCATTGTGCGGCGCCCGGGGAGCGTTCTGGGGCTCAGGGACCCAGAGTGGTAATCTGTGGGATACAAACCTGGCCCCTTGTGTCCCCCTCTGGAACACAAACCTCCTGTTCTAACCACTAGGCCACCACTCCCCAAAAGAAGAAAAGGCATTTGACCGTGTTGAGTATAGCTTCCTCGGGGAAACCATGGAGAGGTTCGGGTTCAGCGCTGGTTTTATTGCCAAGATCCAGGTACTGTACAGTAACATTGAGAGTGTGTTAAAGATCAATGGTAGTCTGTGTGCTCCTTTTAGGGTGTGTAGAGGTGTTCGGCAGGGCTGCGCGCTCTCAGGAATGCTCTATGCACTCTCCCTGGAACCCCTCCTCCAGAAAATTTGTTCGTGTGTTCATGGTTTGGTTTTAACAGTACTGTAGTTTTATCTGCATACGCTGATGATGTTGTTGTTTTTATAAAAGATCAACAAGACGTAAACATACTGAGTGATGTTGTGGAGAACTTCTCTGTCCTATCGGCAGCTAAAGTGAACTGGAGAAAGAGTGAAGCCCTCGCTGTGGGTGAGTGGCTTGAAGGGCTCCCAGTTCTCCCTTACAAACTTTTGTGGAAAAGAGATGGTTTTAAATATCTTGGTATCGACCTTGGAGATGAAACTACAGTACTGAAAAATTGGGAAAACGTGGAGCAGAAAATAAAAAGTAAACTGGCAAAGTGGAAATGGCTACATTCTCAAATGTCGTATAGAGGCAGAGTGCTAGTTTTAAACAATCTTGTGGCATCACAGCTGTGGCACAAGCTCATTGTTTTAGATCCACCGCCTGGTTTTTTTAGTCAAAATACAGAATCAGAAAAGCTTTATTGCCAAGTACGTTTTTGGACATACAAGGAATTTGTTTTGGTGTAGTCGGTGCAATACAATACAAATTAAACAGTATAAACATATCTACAATATAATATAAATATATGTGCACAGTTTTAAGTGAGTGAGAGTAAATATAGAGCAGTATAGGATGCGAGAGCAGTACAACAGTGCAGGTGATTAGTGTGCAAGTATGGCAGTGCAAGTAAAGCAGAAGTCCAAGCTGAGTGTTAATGTAACGCATAGAGTTGGACGTTACAAGTGTCCTCTCAGCAAAAAAAAGGGTGGGAGGGGTGTCAGGGTGGTTTTCGGGGGCCAGGGCCTTGTCCACCTGGCAAGTAGAACAGCTACTTTCCGCATACAGTTCATCCAGAAATACTTGTCAGGGTCTTCTGACATTATTTGGAGGGACGTAGCCAGCTGCATTTTCAGACGCGTAAACAAGTTGGGGTTAGATGCTGCTTTGTTTCTAACCGATTTTAATTGTTTGAAGTTAAAGGGGTTACCTCAATTTTATCAGGGTCTTTTTAAGTCATGTGGCCTTTTTAAGTTAAAAAGATCGCAAATGTCTATCTCTCTGCATTGGCTTTTAGAAGAACCTTTAATTTGTGGAGCGAGATTGGATGTCAGTGACAGCACAGTACCAGGACTGTCAGAGGCATTGTGACAATCTGGAACATTGATTGTGAAACAACTGGTAGAAGTATCTGGACCTTGTCTTTCCAACAGTGCCGTGGGCTCTCTACTGGGGATCCAGCCTGCAAGGCTGGTTCAGGGATTCCTGGGATTGGTGAAGGAGAGAGTCACAGCAAAAGAGAGGTGCCTCTCACAACTGTACACTGAAGGAAAGCGTCTACCTGACTCGTCAGACTGGTTCCCCAAGGTTCTGCTGGATCCTCAATTCACAGAGGAAAGAAGTCCCCTTTTATGCTGCAAAGACTCCAAGATGATTTTATGCAACACGAGCCCAAAGGTTTTATACAAATGTTGTGTGAAAGTAATGAATAAAAGAACCTTGGAGAAAAGGGCCATCAGCGCATGGGTGGACAAGCTTGGAGGACAAAAACCCCAATGAGGACTATTTCCAAGGCCCCAATAAAAAAACGGACTGGTGATCTTCAGTGGAGTATTCTTCATGGTGCAATTGCAACAAACTTGTTTTTATCAGTCATCAGTGCTGGGGTTTTAAATGAATGTCCTTTTTGCAGTTTGTCCAAGAGTGTTTTTCATGTTTTTATAGACTGTAAGCGATTGACAACTTTTTTTAACTTATTGATGAGTGTGTTTAGTTTTTTTGGTGTTGTTTTTACAAATCCCATATTTATTAACGGAGTTCACTACAACAAAGCTAACAAGTTAAAGTCCCAAATTTTAAATTTTTTAGTTGCCAAAGCAAAAATGGCCATTTATTTATCCCTGAGGGACAGGTTGCAGGATGGACCTCAACTGGATGCCGTAGCTCAGTGGAGGTGTAGTGTAAAAGCCAGGCTGCGGCTGGAATTCTGTTTTCATGTAGCCAATGGGACTTTAGAAGAGTTTGTGCAGTTTGGGGGTTTTAAGGGAATTCTGTGAATTAAAATACAGCAAGCAGCTAATGTATGTATTTGGAAAAGAAAAAAACAAACTTCTGTATTTTTAATTGTGTATTGTTCATTAATTACTTGTGTAAATAAGTGATTTGTTAAACATCAGTCAAAAAAATATTTTATTTGACTGGCGATTGGCAAACCAACTTAAGGTGCATTTACCCCCACCTACCGGATGCTCTTTTTTTTATGTGAATAGGTGGCTTGCCTGTGTTTAAAAATAGCTAGCAGCAGCAGACCTGACTGAAGCAGCTCATTGCCTGACTTGCATCACAAGCACCCCGGGGCCAGACGCTCCGCAGGCCTATACCATTTTATAATGAGATGAGGCGCAAGTGAAGTTAGACACTGTTGGACAACATGCAGTAATATATAAATGTTTAAAATCAGGTTGGGTCCGGATTGGAGAGCACCTGGGTCTGCTAATCCGTGATCTCTGCTCTTGGGCAACAGCAGCTGAGAGTAAGTCTGGAGTCTGTGGGTTTCCATCAGTAGGCAATTTAGCTGCTGTTGGTGATGATGGAGAAGCTGCTGCTGATATGGATCACAACAGTATGCAAAATTCTCAATTTGAAGAATGTTTAAAAAAAATGCCTCTTCTCTAGTTTGGCAAATAAAATCTATTTTTTAACCCTACATTTAGTCTGATTTAATGTCAGACAATGAGAAAAAAAGTTGTCTTTTTATACAGTATATTCAACTGTAGCTTCATAAGTTTGTCTTGTTTGGCAAAATTTTTGTACAAATATAAACATACTGTGATAGATCTATTCATTAAAAAACAGAAACAACTACCTTCAACAGGTTGTAAACAAACTTTTCTGGTTTTGAGACCAGTAGATATAAAACCAGTGATTAAACATGTAAGTTAGTTGATGCGTATTAATCTATACTGTACAGTCAATAGATTTGTTTTTGTAAGAAAGAAAAAAGACATTTTGTTGTTATCTTTTACAGAAAAAACATAAATATTTACAGTACAAATCTGTTAGATAAGTTTGTGCGTTTAGGGATTATTTTCATAAATAATGGTTTCTAGAACAGGCTTCAGGGAACATGACTGGAGAATATAACTAAACACTAACCTGGCCACACACACAGTCATAAGATACTAAAATCAGAAAGCAGAGCAATGCAAAAACTTCTTGAAATTCTGAAAGCAAATGAAATCCGACTTGAAAACTGACTCAGAGTTTGTGTTTTTTCTTCCTAGATAAAACCACAAAAGGAGCTACATCCATTAACAATTACTTTTCCTTCCCATAGAAAGTACCCCTGGATCAGTGCTTCTGTGTTATTTTTCTGTCTCTGCTCTTTTCTCTGAAACCCCAGTCAGTCGTGGCAGATGGCCGCTCACACTGAGCCTGGTTCTGCTGGAGGTTTCTTCCTGTTAAAAGGGAGTTTTTCTCTCCACTGTCGCTACATGCATGCTCAGTATGGGGGATTGCTGCAAAGTCAATGCAAGCGACTGTTCACTGTCTCTACATGCTCTTCCAGGAGGAGTGACTGCTACAAGTCACTCACTCGATGCAATCTGCTGGGTTTCCTAAGATAGAAAAACGTTTTAACCAATTTGAATAAATAACTGAATATGACTGCAATGTATGATAGTTAGGATTAATTGGAATGTATGAACCTGACTTGAAATCTGTACAATTCGATTGAACTGACTTTGTGAAGTGCCTTAAGATGACATGTGTTGTGAAATGGTGCTATATAAATAAAACTGAATTGAATTGAATTGAATTGAATTGAATTGAAATGAATGATGTTGATTTTTCCTCAAGTGTGTGTGTGTGTTGCAAAATCCCAAAAGACATCAGCACACATGTGTACACACAGAGCAGGGGCATAGTTGCGAGAAAACATATTGTAGACATTTTCACACCTACAAATCAGTCAACATATAAGAATGGACACTAAAGGAGCCGTATGTTTTACGTTAAGTATAGTAAAAAACCTCCCCCACCAGCCAACATTTAACTTTTCTCCTTCTCTTTCTCCTCCATGTGTATGTCTGAGGTTATACAGCTCTAATTGAAACCACCTTGTGATTCTTTTTATGGCCAGACACTTTCAAAAGTTTCAACTATTTGTCTGTCTGCACACACTGCCTGCTGTCTTTCTCCATGGCCAAGTCTACATGTTGCTTTACAGACGGACTGTTTTCACTTTGTGGTGGTTCGTATAATTCACCGTGTGTGTGTGTGTGTTGTGTTTTCAGGAGACGTATTTTTCTTGGCAGTTAGTTGAAATCCAAACAAGCTATCTAATTTCTTAACAAATTTGGCATGGGGGTTAAGTTTATTTTTGGTTCCATCATGGTTTTATATATTTCTAATGTTTATATTCACAATCCATTGTCAGCTAGGAGATAATGATTGATAATTGGGGTTGCATGTAGGAGGAGCGACCTTTCACCTTGTGATCCATTCTCTGACTGTCTGTCTGTGAACAAGAGTTAAGTTGGAAAAGTTGGAGAAGAAGCACATAGTTTCAATCTGTCTTCATAACAGAGTAGTGCAAACTTTTTGAAAGTACCTAAATAAGTCAGTGCATACTGCCGTGTAATTTAGAGAAGATGTTTTGAAATGGGGCTATTTGGAGTAGTTATTGATAGTTGTTACCTTACCTGCAACAGACATACTTTTATCAATGCGGGTTTGATAAACCTAATTGTTATGATCCTACACTACATTAGTATTTTCAGCCAAAGATTTTTTTTTTGTGTTATTTGGGAACATTGCATCCCAATGGTGATGGCTATGTCAGTCTGCCTGAACAGCTGAGACTTTTATTCTTGAGTACTAATCGAAAACAACCATGAGACAGTTATCATGCCTTAACAGATGAGTTGATTTTTTTCTGCAGTAATAAGACAGTATCCACATGAGCCAAAATACACAATGGAATAACTGCTGCTTTGAGAGAAGGAACAGAGAGACACAGCAGAAAAAAAAAACCCAATCCAAAGAGAACCCAACCTTGAAACTCCGAAGAGAACCTAACCAACTAATGAAGCAGATGTGATGACTGCACCCCAAATGCGGTTGCTGACATCGTATTGCAGAGATACAACTTCATTGTCTGTTCAGCAGGGACATCTGCATGTCACAAACTTCTGTATAACCCGGCATCATTCCTTAATTTTTGTGTTAATTAGCTTCATTCATTTTGCAAAGATAAATAAAAAACATCTCATTACCTGTGCTGAGTTACTTGGTTCCTTGAAGACTTTGAAATATATCATCAGAACGTAGCTTCTGCTGACAACTTAAGCCTCAGCAAAATTATTTTACTATAGATATTATTTGCTGAAAAAACAGTGACTAGCTAATCAACAATTGAATACAATTGAGTAAAAAAAACAAAAGGTTGTATATCACAAGTTGTTGCCTGTAAACAATACATTGTATGAGCATATGAACACTTCAGCATGTGATGTTATGGTAAAGTGGCATATTCATCCTCGGCAATGAGCACTAAAAAGTTACAGCCACTAATTTCACACCATCTGTCCAACATCATCAACATAAAATATGGTGTGAAATTAATTTACCCGCTTTTAATTCAAAATATCAGTCTTAGTGTCCTTTTATTGTTATTTTCATTAGCTCCAACCATTCTTTATAGAAGAAGAGGAAATCATTGTAACCCTTATAATGCTCCACACAGTGCAGCATTAGTCCTGCTGTCAGACATGAATTACCTGGCAGAGACAGTTTGAGGGTAATGTCCCCATTTGCTAGATGTGGCGAAAGTAAACTTAACATGGCAAAAATAGGAGATGAACAGATTAAGAAACTGGGAGGAAGAGGAAACTGGATGATTTTTATTCTGAAGTCGTGGTCTTAACAAAGCAAACATCAGTGGTTTCTCCATATTATCCATATTAGTTTGCTTACATCATTTGGTGAAGTTATGCATGTATTGACCTTATCAATCAAACCATCAATTTTATATGTGTCCATTTAAAATTTCTAAGCTGGCTGACATGGGATCCTGAAGACCAAAAATAATTATTTTTTATTACTTCATTGACGCAAGACAAGCCGAATTAGGAGCTTCAGCCTAATTGTGCTGCCCTTGCATGCTGATCAGATGTGTAATATTAATAAACCAGGGTAAAATAGCTGTAAAATACCATTAGGATCTCTGTTATAATATGAACACTTCGCATTAGTTATTGTATACATATTTTTAGAAATAGCATTTGATTGGTAAATTATTATATTCAATTTTTTTCCGACTTCAAACACATTATCAGGCAATACAATTTTGAAAGGAAAAAATGAAAACTGTTTTTCTTTTACTGGTGCAACCCAAAGATATCTCCCTCTCCCAACTATCTGAATAATACCAACCCAGGAACTCCTCACTTGATAAAGCTGTTTGTATGCAATTCTACAGATGTGATTTCATGATCTGACACTGGGCAAACTGTCCTGTCACATACACACAAGTAATAATTCACAAACTATAGTTCTTTGTGTCTATGTATGTGTATGTCTGCAAATCATATGTAAAGTCTAGAATATTTTTTAAAAGATTACATAAAAAATATGAATTAACACATATTCTGAAAACCACAGCTAGAGACTAGAATGTTTATTTAGCTATGAAAAAGGGAATTTAATGTCAAAGCTGAAGGATTACATTTTAAAGAATGCAGGAGTGTGCCAAGAAATAGAGTTCTTTGAACAGTGGCATCCGATTAACTATAATGCAAGATGCTAGGTATTTTATTAGCAGTCATCTGAAACATTCATGAAAAATAAAAAGTAGCTCTTTGTCTTTCCTAGTAGCTAGTTGTATTTATCATTGAAAGACCAGAATGTGATATACAAGGTGAATCAGCGAACCGAAACAGAACATTGCCCCATCATGTAAGCTAGTAAGTAAATTGCAGATTTGAGACCAGAAAAGCCAAACAACAAGCCGAAAATAATGTTTAAAGATTCTTAATAATGTTTAGAGATGCTTAATTCTAACCCTAACTTCTGTCAGTAGGTTATAGACTTGATGGTCACAGTTGGCTTAAAGAGCTCTGTAGGTAAATACTGGTCCTTCTCAAAATATTAGCATATTGTGATAAAGTTCATTATTTTCCATAATGTCATGATGAAAATTTAACATTCATATATTTTAGATTCATTGCACACTAACTGAAATATTTCAGGTCTTT
>JAHUTJ010058211.1:0-26220 GCA_036250325.1 Characodon lateralis | reverse complement strand
CTGAAATATTTCAGTTAGTGTGCAATGAATCTAAAATATATGAATGTTAAATTTTCATCATGACATTATGGAAAATAATGAACTTTATCACAATATGCTAATATTTTGAGAAGGACCTGTATATGTTGCTGGCCCAGGAATATCCGCACTATAACTGGCGGTGAGCTGCATAACAGAAGTAAAAGTGTCAGAGAGATTATGTGAGATACTGGAGAAATCAGAGGTAAAGATTTAGAAAAATGCAGGTATTGAATACATCATATGTTTATTCCTTATGTGTATTAAAGTTAATAATTAAGATTTTAGATATCCCTGATAAATGTGAGGAAAAATCCAAGCTTTATTAGCCAAAATACATTTACTAGACTTTACATAGGGAGGTTAAAAAACAGTTTTCAAATAATGCCTTTGTATAAAAAGGAAAAAAAAACAATATATGATGAAATTGCTTAGATAAAACCTGTGTGACGCCATGAAGTAGGCTAGAAGGTCTAAAATAAACAATACAACATGCCAAGAAATTCAATAATAAGAAAACAAACTTTTTTTTTTAATCTATCAATTTGGAAAATGTTTCAAATCCATTTCCAGCAAACCGGGTTGAGAGCTATTATCCAAAAATGTGGAACAGTGGGGAACCTTTACAGAAGCGGCCTGCCTACCAAAAGTACTTCAGGGGCACTCTAAAGCACTGTAGGCCTCACCTTCCTGGCTTATGGTTGTTGTTCATAATTCAAACATTAGAATGTCTGTCCAAAGGTTTGTGATCCTAAGCTCAAGTGCATTTGAGTTATGCAGCACTTAAAAAATTCAAGGCACACCAACAAGTCCATCTCTGAATGCCACAAAAGAATCAAAATTCCTATTGCTTACCCACAGTCTAGACCTAAATCCAGTAGAGATGACCTTCAACACTATGTTCAGGGTTGAAAACTCTCCAGTGTGAAAAAGATTGGACAAACATTCCTACACAAAGATGTTACAGCCTAATCGCCAGGTATTCCCACAGTTGATTGAAAGTATTGCCTAAGGATTGGGCAACCGGTTAAGAGGTTTAGGGGATATTATATTTTCAAACAGAGCTGGCTTGGTTTGGATAGATAAATAAATCACTGTTTAAAACAACTTTCTGTATTTTCTAGGCTTATCTTTGTCTGAACTTGATGTCTGAGTAGCTGAGTTAATCTGACAATTGGGCTGGTTTGTGCCGCATGCCCAGGTGTTTTTTTTTTTTTTTTTAATCATGGAGATGCTAAACTACACAACAAAAGTTTATTATAAGATTGTGCTTTTCACAGGGTGGAATAATGTTTGTGTTTGAGATGTGTGCATTGGCATCCAAAGTGTTTGTGAATTTGATATTTATGGTAGGTGCATTGGATAAAAGGATCTAAATACTTTCTGCACCCGTTGCTGTCTTTGCAAACCAGGAACACAGTTTCCCATACACCAACAAACTGATACATGAAGCTTGGAAATGTTATACGTTCCTTGCTCTACATGCTCTACTGGCTGTTTGGTGCTGGAATACAAGGTAATTCTAGATATTATCGTGTTTCAACAAACAGGACATTTCAGAAAGTCTTATTCCTGCTCATTTCCTTAAGCAAACCCAAGATTATAGGGCAATGAGTACATTCATGGCGTGGCGCCACACTTCACCACCACATTAGCCTTTCGTCACCTCTGAGACATCCACCCAGGTGTGTTTCACTGCAGTCACTGTCACGGTTTACTGTGGGTCTGACTGACAAGCAGGCAGGCTCTCCCTGTTAGAACTGTAATTATGGCTGCGGCTTTGGAGGCTTTTGGCATTGTTGTCATTTCATAGGCACAGGGAAAGAAGAAAATTGATAAAAACTGTCTGGATCCCTGCTTGAGTTCAGAAGTGAGCAGAACGGGTCAAACAGAAGAAAAGATGTCTGAGATGACAGCAGACACAACTAGAACTGCACTTTTGACAGATCAAATCTGTCTTTGTATTCCACAAACACCTTTGGGGTTAAAAACACATATCTTAATCTTAGAGGGGAAGAGATATCAATTAAAGTGAAGTTTCGGTTCATTCGGATTTGTTGCAGAAATATAAATGTGTTTTGACTTTTGAAGGTTTGGAATGTCAACACTGTATGATCACTGAATGAAGCAATTAGGGCACCCTATAAAAGCCTGCATATTTGGACATATAAAACTTTAAGAATCCTAAAACATAATAAAGAATCAAAACCTAAGAAAGGCGTTTAAACATTTTCTGTAAAATGTAATCAAACATGTAATTTCTGGTGAGGAATAAACTAGAACACCCTCTCATTTATTCCCACTTAAAATGTCTAAAACTACACAAAGGCATATTACATCAGGGGCACAAGATTAGAACATCATTACTCTTGAAGGTTTGCCCTGTTTAAATCTTAGACATTTAGTTTAGTGTGCTCCTGTTGAAGTTAGAGTTAACGACATCAAAATAACTATCTGAGCCCTTAAAAAATAATATTGTAGCAACCAGGTAAGAGGTTTAAATAGTGTCTTCATTTTTATTGTTTAATTACAGAGACATCCATCCAGAGTCATACACAAAAATATACACGTGTTTGTGTGTCAGCGCGAACACGTATGAATGCTCCCAATGAACAGTGTCCAAAACAGTGTGCCACCTCTGCTTTAGAACATTATTCTTAGAAACAAAAGACTCAAGCCAGCAGCTAGAGAACCTCAAGCTAAAATTAACACAAAGAAATACATAGATGACATATGTGAGGCTTTTTAGTCACCAGTGTTTATATGTATTGTTGGCCCGGAAAAATAACAGAAGTGGAGGTGACAGAAGGTTCATTGAATACTGGAGAAATCAGCGGTAAAGATTAAGAAAAATCCAGGTAATGAACACTTCATCATTTGTTCCTTTGTGTATTAATAATAAAGATTTAAGATAACTCTGATAAAAGTGAGGAAAAATAGAAGGTATAGAAGCTAAAATGCATCTACTAGACTTTACATAACCAGTTTAAAAAAAAATAGCATTCAAATAATAGCTTTGCATAATAAGGATATAATAAGGATATACATATCTCTCTCTTTCTCTCTCTCTCTCTCTCTCTCTCTCTCTCTCTCTCTCTCTCTCTCTATATATATATATATATATATATATATATATATATATGTGTGTGTGTCTGCGTGTGTGTCAGTGTGTATAAACCAATGTCTCACTGGGTTATAGGTCTAATAATCTTACATACATCTTCCTAAATTAGAACAACTGGCGGAGCGAGACATTTTCTAACATAATTCTATTATTGTATATGCATGGTGTAAAAACAAAATACATTTGAATAACTTACACTTAGGTCTCAACACTCTAAAAGTCTTTCAATCACCTTTAGACATCAAAAACTGTCTTCATGATTACTTAATTTTACCTTTTACATTGAAACTATATTTTTACATTTTTCAAAGAGTAGTAAAAGTATTTGCACATGAGTCTTTTTATTAACAATTTGTGCTTGTAGGGGAAGACACTACTACACTAGAATGATAAAGAAAGCTGTGCTGGATCATTATGCTTCAAGGTTAGTCTATAAAAGCAGCTGAATAAAAGTATTTACAGTATTTGCTCCTGTTACTGTATTGCTACACTATCTCTATTCCATGCTGGAAGTATCTCACTGCTGCCATCTGGGTTTGATGAATGAGCCAACACAGTGTGTGAGAGTAAACTGTAAGGTCCCAGCTATTTAAAGCAGCCTGTTCATGCTTTTAATTCTTTATTAGTACAAGCAATTGTTACTTTTTACCTCATTCTAACCTGAACCCATTCAACTTCTAAAGTAAAAAAAAAAAAAAATCAGAGCAGAGTAATGCTTCATAAAAACGAAAGCCAACACATCCAGGTGTGAGGCTTCTACCCCAGTACTTCAGAAAAGGCTGATGAATAAGTCGTTGATTTCCGATTTGGTTCAACGGGAGAGTGTGAAATTTTGTGGAGCAAGATTTACTCATTAATATAATCAGTCTTGTCTAAGCTTGTTGGATTAAATGACCAAAACAACTTCATTACTCATTGCTCAAGGGACATGTGGAAGAGCAATAAAAAATAAAAATAAAAGAATTTAAATGAATGACAAATGACCAAAAAAGTTTTATTCTACAACAATTGAGTTTTTGACAATAATCTTCCAAATAAGCTTTAGGGACATGAGTCCAATTCACTAATGCAGTAATAAACTTAGAGGTCAGTGAGTGTCAATGCCAACAAATTATGGTGTTTAAGATAAGATTAAACTGAGTTTAATCAAGATATACTGATTATCCCAAGGGGAAATTAGTGTTCCAGTACATAGGTGTCATATATGGCAGAATATGAGGGTCATGTGAAGAAAAAACTTGGTGAAAATATTATATTGTTGCATAGCCGTTTTAAGAATAGATGAAAGTGGAAAAATTGTAACAATAATGGCTTAATGACAAGAAACAATGCTGAAATGTTGAAAAAAAACTTTAAATGACGAGAATAAAGTGAAAAATGTAACAATAGTCAAAATGACACTAGCACAAAGACATGCTACTGCAATGCCTTGTGCAAATGATCATGTACGTTTATAAATTTTGAACAGGATTTAATAACATGGAAACTTTTAGCATACAAACATCCTGTGAATGGTCACTGCATTGGAAGAACACAGCAGTTTCAACATTTTCTTTGACATATTTCCACTTCATTCACAACATTTCAACATTATTTTCAGAATCGGTTTTTGACTTTATTTTGTACAGGGAAAAAAAATTCCCACCAAAAACATCCACTTTTCCTTTTCTCCAAGTAGCCCTATTACTTCTTCATAGTCAAACAAAACAAAACATTAAGAAGAAATTCAATTCAATTCAAAAATACTTAATTCATCCCAAAGGGAAATTAAAGGCTTTTGTAGCTCATATTATGTAGGTTTCTTCAAAGAGCCGTTGATGCTGATGCTGATGGCTGTGGACAGGAAGGCTCTCCTGTAGCAGTCTGTCTTACAGCAGATCTGGAGAAGTCTCTGACTGAAGACACTCTGTTGTTGTACCTCCTCATAAAGACAATTCTTAGGGTTCTCCATAATGTTCTTCATTTTATGAAGAATCTCTCTTTCCACAATCATGTCCATAAATAAATAGATATGTATCTAATTTGGTATTTAAAAAAGTATGTTCTTTAGTAGCACACAGTATTTGCATAATGTCAATGCTTTAGGGAAAAAAAACAGGTGTCTTGGTCTAGTTGAAGAAAATATTCAACTAAATACATTCTGCTGTTTGTGCAGATGGTAAGCACTGTTGTCCTATGTTGTTGAGCAACATCAGACTTTTACCGCTCCAGAGTCATCTTCTCCACCACCACCATTTTTAACAACTTTGTACGGTCTCCTGGAGTCACCTTCTCTGGTACCTCAAGTTGTTTAAATAAGCTTTCTTCTGCACCCGCCCTCTACACCTATCTCTTCCCACAATTATTGTCAGCAACAGCAACTTTAACTATTCTGTAAACATCTTCCTCAAGGTTTAGGAGTGTGTTCATAGTTAGATGAGAAAACCAGAATTGCAGTCTCTGTTCTAATTAATCCCAGAGGTGTTCAAGAAGGTTGAGGTCAGGACTCTGAGCAGACCAGTCAAGTTTCTCCACACCTGCAGCCATGGAAGTGATTGGAACACTGGAGCTGATTGATTTGGTGGTGGAACCCAGTACTTTTAGCAATACAGTGTATGTAGATCTTGTGTTTTCACATTTCTAATAAAGCTTTCGTAAACCTCAACTTGTTTTATTTCCAAAGACTCACTGTTCAGTGCAGAATTTGTATTTTAAATTTTGAGCTAGAGATGACTAAATGCAGTTCTCACTTCCTAAATGCTATAATGGCCCTTTAAATTAGTACCCAACCCTGAAGCAGCTTACACTACACAGAACTCTGGAGATGCTTGCTCACTGATTGGACCTGCAAAAAGCAAACACTGTGCAACTAACAGATAACTTTTTTTTTTTTTTTTTTATCAAGCATTTGTGCAGCACTGGGTCACTGCCAATATCAAAAATCCCCGCTGAGGGAAGTAAAACTGCAATGTCTTGCAATGACTTTAAGAAGATGTACAAGATGACATGCACAATGTTGCTGCAAATGTTCAAGAAATCGAAATTCCTCCAGCAGGTAAGTATTTTCTGTCACTTCTTGAAGACAGGCACAGTGTTATTTCCAGCTCACTTTGTTTTCTAAATGAACATCTAGGTTTCTATAGTCCTCCACACCTCCACCTAGCCCTGGATGGATATAGTTTAGGTTTTTAAACACACAATCATTTAGAATGTTCTCCCTACGTTTAAAATAAAGTCTTAAACTGTTTTGACAGCTTGCAACAAATTTTAGTATTACTGTAACAGCACACTGAGTTGTACTAAAAGTCTTACACATAGTTAACAGTTACATTTTGAACGAACAGACATCTGTCAACAGCATATTTCAACATTAGCCAGAAGGCAAATCAGGGGTGGAAACATATGTTCAGATCTGCAGAGAGTGATGTTTTTTTTCGTCCTGTGCATCAAAGTTGCTATAATATTTAAGTATGTAGATTTTTAAGCTGAATGCCTCTAAAATGTAACTATTTCTTCATTTACACTACAAATTTTTTACTGTGGACGGGAATGAACCAGCAGCTTTTATTGCATATAAATGGTAACATTTGCCTTCATTGATTTTGTGAATCAGTTATGGTAGTGTTTAGGAAAGAAATAGCTTAAAAATTCCTCAACTGCTTCTTCTTTCAGCCTGATCAATGTTAAATCGGGTATTCTAAACTGTCACGAAAAGCACAAGCGAACATTTTGTCCAACTTGTAAGAGAATTCAGTTGGGAGGTGGGACTTCTCTTTGCATCTTGTGATCAGGTAATTTGGCCAACAGCCCCAGGCTCCAACCTATTGACCTCTTCTGTCGCCCACCCAGCAAGACCAAGGCCTTCCCAGCCTTCATCCCACCAGAACAGTTGACAATTACACACACAAGTGTGCTGTCACACTTATTCAATTTTTTTCTCACCAGTGTTGTAAAAAGCATCACACACACACAGCAACTTAGTGCCAACACCTGCCTCTCCCTGAAATGTTTCATATCATTGCTGAGAAGCAGATAATGCAACAAAGTGAGACATTTGAAATATCTTTGTCCTAGGTATCTCTGTGTTGACCTGTCCAGGGTGTCTCCTATCTCTCAACCACTGATTGCTGCAGATAGGAACTAGATATAAAGGACTGAGTGGCAGTGGTGAGATTTTCTTTTGTTTTTGTTTTTTAGATCATTGAATCATGAAATACTCAGCGACAGACCAATTAGTCAGTATAACAAGCTGCTCTCTCACCCTCTCCTTGTCCTTCTACTTGACCCAGGAAAATTCTGTGGGTATTAGGTCACAGAGACAACAAATGCATGGTACCTTTGATACCTTGTCAGCCACTGGCTCCACCTCCTAATTATGGCTTTAAACCTAAGAGGAAAAAAAGGATTGGGCAGTGTATTTAAAATACAACCAAGTGCATGGGTGAAGGGGTGCACAATCATATGCATGCCAGTGTATGAGCTGTAATGGGTGGATTGAAAAGAGAGTTAAGGCAGTGGGTTTATAGAAAGGGGACTGAGGGACCAAAACGTTGTCAGGCTGTATCCATTTATTTGAGTTGCTTTTAATGAGTGCCTATTAGAAAGGCCATGACCTGTTGCCCTCTTTTGTGGTGGTTTATGCCCTTGTGGCCCACCAACTGGGTTCAGAACTGACACTACAGACTTTGATGAAAAAGAAAGAGCACTGTACAACAGCCCTTTGATAAATATATTTTGGTCATCTCCACTCTAACTGATACATATCTAAATTAGGTTCAAATAGGAATAGCTCCATTACTGTCTCTAAGATTTGTGGCAAACTGCAAAAGGGATTGTTTTGGCTTCTTACTTTCTTCCACTGTTTCTTAAAGGCTACCTTTCTGGAGTGCATGACTAACAGCTGTCCTGTCCAACAGATCCACCTCAGCTTTAGATCTCGTTAACTCCTCCAGAGTTACTATAGCCATCTTGACTGCTTCTCTGATTAATTCTCTCCCTGTCCATTTGCCAGTGAAGGTGATCGACCATGATAGCTTCACAGTTGTGCCAAACTTACTCAGTTTTCTGAAGATACATTGAACATTGTTCTTGGAGATGTTCAATGCTTGGGATATTGTTTTATAACCTGCTTTAAACTTCTCTTTAACTTTTTTTTTTACCTGCCTGGTGTTGTTGTTTAATTTACTGACCAGATGAAGATCATGTCCCTGCTGGGGCTCAAATGACACACCTTCTGCAACTACAACCCCTGAAATGAATTCTCACCCAAAAAAATATGTTTTCCCACAGGCTCTATTTTTTCTTAGCTTTCTGTGTTTTGTTATGATGTGGTCATAATATTGTCAGCTCCCACTGCACAACAACTTCATGAAAAAACAAAGACGCCAATATCCATTATTTCTTCTATTTATCAGTGTGCTGCTGTCTGACCTCTACATTCTCCTTCTGCGCATGCCGAAGCCTAAGCTTCACCAGTTTATAAGTCCTTCACATATATGAAGACAGTTATTACTTCCCATAAATCAGGTTGTTATTTTTTTACAGGCCCTGAGAATTGCTGTTTCCAAACATGTTCTAAAGAAACCAATTACAGACCCATTTCCAATCTAACATTTTTAGGTCATTTTAAAGACAGGTTATGAACAAATGTACCCCTTGATAAATAATATTCTATTCAGCACTTTCAAGTCAATCTTTATGTCATAATGTGTTTGCGGTGAACAGGTAAACAGGTGACTGTAATCAGGAGATGAGGAACAGATGAGACCAATAAAGGGAGAGGGAGAGCTGAGGGAAAGGAGTAAATGAGCAGGAGCAGACACAGAGAAACACAGTGAAGAAGCATAACATATTGAAATATACAGAATAAACTAAGAAATAAGTAAACAATGGGATAAACAAAAACAGAAACATTAAGAAAATATAAACAAGAAGGAAAGAAAAACACATCTACAGGAATCCAAAACTCAAACACCTAAGTATCATGAGACTTTAGACTACGCCAAAGGACTGAGACTGCTTGGGTAAAAGTGTTATGATACATATCTAAAAGTGATGGATGTAGAATATCTGTCTTGGTGTTACTGTCTCTTAGTGCTGCGTTTGACAGCTGATCATAACATACTGATTAATAGACTGAAAAAATGGGTGGGGTTGTTAGGTACTATGCTAAACTGGTTTAAATCTTACAGCATTTAGCTGATAGAAACTACTTTGTGTAATTTGATACTTATAAATGGTGACAAAAAAAATCATTTGTGGAGTTCTTGAAGGGTCAATTCCTTTGCCTCTTTTATTTAACATTTATATGACTCCTTAGCTCAGAATATAGCGTACTACAACATGTCTTTCAATATGTATGCTGATGTCACACAACTTTATATCTCTGTGCCACCTCATGACCCCAGTCCACCCAGTCATTCTTTCCATATTATTAATAAATGGACGGGTCAAAATTTCTCCAGCTTGTTGCAGAAAAGACAGAAGTACTTCTGTTTAGTCCCAAAAATGCAATGATAGAGATCAGCACTCAACTAGACTAAATGGCACAAAACACAGAATGTAAAAAACCTTGGTTTTGGACTCAGACCTAGAACATCCACATAAAGTTTGCTATTAAATCAGCTTCCTATCATCTTAAAAACATTGCCAAAATTAAGGATTTCCTATCAAAACAGAACAGATAAACCTGTTTTGCACAACTTTATTTTCATTAGGGCAATTTGTTTAAATTGTTTTGTTGTAATTATTATCATTATTATTATTTAATATCAGTATATTATATTATTATAATATTTTATTAAATAATAATTGCGGTGGTATTAGGACAACAGAGAAAAGGGTGTCTACCATTACTGAACACCAAAACTCTGCACACATGTGGAATAAATTCACATATTTTCTTAAAATACAAGAATTTATTAACAAAAACAAAGTCAAATATATTTCAATTAACAAACTCTTTACTATACTAGATCAATCCAATTAAGCTACCAAGCAAAATGAAAGAATAAAAAGATCTTCTATATACAATATGAACAAGTTAATCAAAGATGGTTAAAAACCATGACCAATATAGTGATGCAATATTACCATTAAATGTTATTTATGTTTGAGAACCAAGGATTATCTTTAGGAATCTGGAAATTAAGTGAAGTTAGTCTTGGAACTAACTTAAGCAACAATTGGTATGCCTTCAAACCACCATTCACAATGCAACATCAGATAAAACATTATTTAATTAAAATAATTTTTCAAAGAATGATTTGCTGAATAAAACCAACCTTCTGGATCACTAATTCTCAATGGTGTTTAATTAGCTGTCTTTATTTAGTAAAAAAAATATTTAGGGAAATATTACTTCCCAAATTGAAACTAACAACTTTTCTGAATTAAGCATTCTTAACTGGCCGTCACCTGGTGATGAAGAAACCTATGAACGGCGGTGAGTCACGTGTTTAACCTTAGCCATTAGCAGTTGTTGCTAAGGGAAATTTATACTTTGCTATACTATGCTTGCTACTACTACTTTAAAGTTACACATGTACCTTTAAAATATCATTTATAAAAGGATTAAAATGCATAAGCACTGACGTCACATTATGGCTGATTTGTGTTTAAAAACCACTCTTTAAATAAAGAACACAGAACGAAAATTACGACTGTAACTACAGTTGAATCCATATCCAGTTATATCCATTCATATAACTGCACATAGCCAGGTCGAGAATTAATAACAAGGTCACCTGTGACCTACCGGTGACTCAAATGAGTCTATAAAGTCATGTGTCACCGGGAGCTCAGACCCAATAAGCTTCTTGCCAGCATGTGGAGGCCGAGGGACTGAGTGCTCTGGCGGTTATCCAGGATTCATAGAACTGTAGTTTCCGTCGTAACTTTTGTTCTATTTCATCCCAACTGACCGCCAGAGGCAGTGCTTCAAGCACTTGATGACGAATACCAACAAGGTCTTGAGGAATTCAAAAAAGAAAACCCACAGGAACACAGCAACAACAGCAACAGGACCTACCTCAGCGGGATGCAGAAGGTGGTTGTTCCAGGATGCCCTATAGGGAATGGAGCGTGGCCATGTTCACCCTGTAAAACCTGGCAAAGGTAATCGGCACCGTCTAGGAAGCTGCCTCACAAATGGCCTCCATCGGCACACCGGTCATGGCAGCCCACGGGGTGGACAGGCACCTAGTCGAGTGGCACCGCACACCCCCTGGTTGGGACTAATCCTGGAAAGAGTAAGCCACACATATCAACCTCACAATACAATGTGACAACCATTGCTTAGAAAGGGCATGACCCTTCCAAGAGCCAGCTTAACAGACAAAGAGCCTGTCCGTTTGCCAGGTGGTTGCCATGGAGCTGACATACACCTCAAGTGCTCGGGCAGGGCAAAGAGGCTTAGAGGGCATCGCAGGATGCTGCCAGCCATTGCAGGCACCTTTGGAATAAAGGAGGTATTAGTCCAAAGAGTAACGGTCTCCTGGAGAGCCGTGTGGTAGAGGCCACCAAGTTGGAACATGGTAATTTTGTTTAAACATTGGCGTCACGGGGAGTCAGTTGTGACTCCTTCTCTTCCTGGGCTGGTTTAGGCATAAGTTATTGTGCAACTGCAAGGTATAGAAAAGTTCATACCGATCTTTGTGTGTACAGTTCAGAATCCATGTTGTAACCCATGGCTGGGGTCCCAACAGTGCCTTTAGTTGTCTCTGTAAAAACAACAATCAGAAACTGCAGCTCATCCAAACTGCTGCTGCCAGAGTCCTGACCCACATACTACATCGGTCTTAAGTCACAGCACTCGCTACCTGTTTGTAAAATAATAGGTTTTAAAATTCTGCTATTGGTCTGTAAAGCACTAAAAAAATCTTGGGTTGAAATGCATTTCTGAGTTTCTTGTCAAATACTAACCATGTAAACCTCTCAGGTCATCAGAGATTGGCTCAGTCAGTGTTCGGAGGAGCAGAATAAAACAAGGGGATGCAACTTTTAAGTCTGGGAATTTTTGCTCAGAGCAGAGCTATTGACATGTAATTTTTTCCAAGTCCATCTCAAATCTCAAGTCTTTGAGGGCCAAGTCCAAGCCATGTCTCAAGTTAAATTTATTTGCTTCCCTAAATTATCCAAAACCATTTAATACAGCGTTCATTTGGAAAAACATTCACATGGTCATCAATATGAAACTTCAGCTAACATGGACAGATTGTTGTCATTGGCTATTAATCAAGCACATGCTTTTCCTGACACAAGTCTCAGACCAGGAGTCCAAGTAAAGTCTCAAGTCTTTAAGGCACAAGTCTAAATCAAGTCTTATGTCCTTTTTTGTGTCTTAAGTGTGTCTCAAGTAGGAGTCTCAAACTCAAGTCACCATCTCTGGCTGACAGTGCTGACTCAGTTAAATGCCATTGATGGATGGAAGGACAAACTGATGGCTGGACAGTCAGTTGGATAGAGATGTGATTTCAAGGGAAGGGTTTAGAGGCAAAAACCACTGCTGACCAAAGAGAACACAAAGGCCCATTTCACATTTGCCAAAACCATTGTAATGATCCCCAAGACTTTTGGGAAAATATTATGTGTACTGAAGAGACAAAAGAGTAATGTACTGTAAGTATGCGTTCCTTTACATCTAGTGTAAAACTAGCTCAGCAAAAAAGAAGTAAAGCATCCTATGGTCAAACATGGCGGTCATAGTGTGATAGTGTTGGAGTGCTCTGTTTCTTAATGATCTAGACAACTTTGAGCCACAAATTCTGCTCTTCCCCAAAAAATCCTGTAGGAGAATTTTCATCAATCAGTTTGTATTGTTAAGCTTGAAAACACTTGGGTTATGCAGCAGGACAAGATCTCGACTATGTCAGCAAGTGCACTTCTGACTAGCTCAACAAAATGATGGTTTTAAAGTAGCCTAGTCAAAGTCTTGACTTAAATGTATGTTCATGCTGGGAAATCCTTCAAGGTCACTGAATTTAAATAATTCTGCAAAAAAGAGTGGGTCAAAATTTCTCTATTGCAATATAGAAGACAGGTTGCCTGTTAGGGCAAACATTTTATGGAAGTCGTTACAGAGAAAGTCAATCAGTCATGAAGTTTAGGGTGCAATTATATTTTCATGTAGTGCCTGGTTGGTTTATCATAGTGTTTTTCTTGAGTAAATTGACCCATTATTTGAAAATTGCTTTTTGCATTTTTTCTGCTACCTAAAATGTATTGGTCTGAGACTTAGGAGTGGCAAGATATCTAGATGTTTTGGTAAATGTTGGACTTAAAACCCAACAGTAGGGGAGACTACCACTATACTATCACCGTCAACCATTACAGCAGATAGTTACCATTTGAGGCTGATTGCATACTGCTGGATGGACATTATTAGTGCATTTAGGAGCTACAATGGCTACTTAGCAACATCCCCCCTGCTGCTTGGCCATCAAGAGATATGACAGGTGGTGTTTGATCAATTTCCTATGTACAAGAGAAACACAGTTTTGTTTCATTAAAATTTTTTTTTTTAGTTTATGAAATGGCAGTGAATTACTTGTTTGTATTACTGTCATTCTTAACTGTTACAATATGTTAGAAAAATTTCTCAGGGCCTCTACCAAAAGGCTGCAGGGTTAAAGTCTCTCAAAGGCTTTGTACTGGAAATGTATAATGTGGAAATAATAGGTTGGTTCTTAGCACATACTGAGCAAATAAGAAGCATTCCCAGGCACTATTATCATTATCATTGTGTATTTTGTGAATTGGTGATGCACTTCACATAAAAAGGTCCTGTGTCTGTTTGTGTTAGCTGACCTGGATTTAATCATAAGCACCATTTGCAGGCACATATACACCAAAGGAAAACTGAAAACTGTCTTCAGAGAGGAGCTGCACAATGGATCAGTTGCTAGCACTATTGCCTTGCAGCAAGAAGATCTGTGGTTTGAACCCTGACCTGAATGGAGTTTGAATGTTCTTCCTGTGCATGCATGGGTTCTCTCCAGGTACTCTGGCATCCTCCCACAGTCCAAAAGTATGGATGTTAGATTAACTGGTCTTTCTAAATTGCCCTTAGGAGTGGGAACATGCATTTTTGTTTGGCTGCTGGAGATAGGTAGCTGTCCCCCTCAAACCCTGCATGGGTCAGCAGGTATAGACAATTAGAGACATGAAGAAGAATAAATACTACAAATCTGTTGTATGCCTCATCAAAAACAAACAATAAATTGTCAGAAATCACTTGGTGCTATAGTTTGCTGTCAGCATTGCTTTTTGTTGGAAAGCAGATCCACAACTAGACAAAGACAATGGGATAGTCATACTGAGAATTGCAGCATGGCTGCAGCTCCTGAGAGTGCCAACCACTCAAATACAGTTGATGAATCTAATGTACCCTGCCCTGAAAAAATGCATATCTTAGACGTTGCAAACATCTGAATTGGAGTTTTTGGCATTTAAATGTTCATCAGATTTAGAATTTCAACGTTACAACCTGACCTTCAGAGAAATCCAATACTCCTTTGTACTCTGTTACCTTTGAATCTTAGAATGGGGTTTTTGTTTTCAATGTGACGTTTGAGATACACACAAATAGATTGCTTCCTGTAGTTATTATCTCCAGTCAAATAAAATGACCCACAATAAGTGATATGGGAAATACACTTATAACAATGAAGTGCACAGATGATTATTCAAGGCTTGAGGAAGATATCAAGAGAGAGCTAATTAGATACAAGGCTTAATTAAGAGCCTCTAATGAGCAAACTATCTGACATAGGTCTTTGGGGGGAGCAGGAGTGTTATTGTTCCTGCAAAAACATGAAGAGGGAAATCACCCCAGGATAGGAAGTGACCCACATTTTGCAAAAGGGAGGATGAGGGGGTGATGCTTGTTCCCCTATTTGCTGGCATCCCCTCCCAGGCGGCCTGTTGATTGGTTCATTACCCCTGGTAAACACATGTATACATGAACACACACACACACATGCACACACACAAATGCACAAAAGGCATCCCTGCCCCCATTTTAGGCGGGCCATGCCCATGTCTACTGTACAGATTCCTTCAGTCACCCAATTCAGAGGTTATCATATTCTTACTATTCCTCAATCTGCAGGAATTTGAAAGGTTTTTATGACGTGACATATTAAAAATATAAAGACAGATCAGATCTTGAATGGTATAAAACATTGGGATTAATTTATATTCCTTAAGAAAGATACTTGAGATAATATATCTGTAATGTACAAAACTATTACAAATGTTCTGAACAAATACACTGCCTACAAACAAAAATACAGTACAAAACGTAACCCAGAAATGAAAGTGGTTATTTTTGTTTCTTTTATTGATTGTTTTCTTTGCTGTATAATTTATGTTTTATATTTTAAATTAATTATATTATTCTGTGTTTTCTTTTATTTTAATGTATAAGTGAAGTTTTTCAGATAAGACTTTACTGCTAAACATCCTCAGGCAATTGTTGATTAATGATGGATGTTTTTTTCTGCCTCTCATTAACTGAGACATATATCTTTATACCCCACGGCATTTCTACACCTAACACCCGGGTGGTCTACTTTCACCCCAGATTAAGGCACGGAGCTGTTGTGAGGTGGACACTCATGTTGTTGTGGGAGTGGCACAATTCACTAGCATGCATTCAAGTAGTGGTCTTAGGCTGCACTCTGCCAGTTTTGACTGGAAAGCCCCCTTCATAGGGATACAATTTCAGCCTCCCCTCCAGGGATCTGGATGAACACCCTTTGAAGGTTAAACTTTTGGCTGCATCACATACAATATAGTTTACCTTTTCTATCTGATGGCTGCGCCTCTCTGCTCTCTACTGTCTCTCTGTCACTTCCAGTTAATTCTGCTTCACTGGATGTCTGCCCGTTGTCCTCAGGTGACAGTGCTTCTGGCAGCTGCGCTCAGATGGAATAAAGAGCTAACAAACTGACATTAGGTCTGCTATGTAGCATTTCTTCAGGCCCAACAGGAAACAAAGGAATACATCAGACAATTATTGAGCCAAATCTATTGTGTAAAATATTAGAGGTAGATTGGTTGTTTCAAAATGTTTGATTTTTTGAATCCCTGTGCTTTACATGTATAGACAATAATAAATGTCATTAATATATTTAAAACTTTCTTCTACATGTTACCATCCTATAAAACATCCATTCACCTTTGCAGGTGAAACTTTTTTATTCTAGAGGATCAAAGAATGAGAGGCATCATGTTTAAATGGGGCTTTACGTACTGAAGAAAATATTTGACCACTTTTGCAAAGTGATCTCACAGAATCCCTGCATGTCTGCCTTAGTCTTTGGTGCCCCCAAGTGTCTGCAGAAAACACTGCATAATCAAATATTTTTAAAGCAGTTACTGGGCAAAGCCTTTTGTGAACACACAAATTGGTAAACAATATACACGATTTCTCTGGGAATACAAACTGAGCCTACTGAAAAATTGTTGAAATTTTCGATTTCCCAACTTAACTGGTACAAATTGACTTTTTGTTATACAAATTAACTGCATGTATTGTTCAATGTACTGAACTACAATAAACATATCATTACGATCACCTGCCTAATAGTGCCTTGGCTCCCCTTTTCCTGCCCAAACCACCCTGATCTGTCATCCTCGCTAGACCCATGAAGGTGTGCCGTCATATCTGGTACCACGATGTTAGGAGCAGATCCTATAAGTCCTGTAAGCAGAAACCGTAGACCAGGAACACCACAGAAAGCACACAAGAGCTGCAGTTTTGACCGAGTCATCTAGTCCTTACAATTGCTTTTCTGCTTCTAACACATCAACTATGAGGACAAATTATTCACCTGGTATATAATACAACCCATTCACTAACAGATGCCAAGTTATTAACCTTACCTGTTTGTGGTCTTAATGTCATGGCTAATCATTGATATTGTACAACAATTTCAACACAAAAATTTTATATATTTCTTTCATTCTGATGTTTACAGTAAGAAAAAAGCAGTCATGTTAGAGCACCCAATTGAGAATAACTGAATGCTACCAATACAAGACAATGTATTTTTGAAGTTATCTGTTTTTTAATACTAGTTACACAAGCAATGTCTAAATAGTTTTCCACATTTTATTTTGTTTTTTTTATTCGAACTGCTCTGGTCCTCTACTTCATTTTAATAGTCATTCTCTTTTTAAACAGTGATTATTTGTTATATCTTTGTGAGCACACAAAAACAGAAAACAATTAACTCAGTTTCTGAAATGTAGTCCTCTAATGTAAAACAAAGAATTCACGGATTAAGGGGTAAAAAATATGCTTGCTGAATGACAATAGTTTTAGTGGGGTTTACTAAAGACTTTCTAAACATTTACCATACATTTAAGGTATCAGAGATGTGTTTTTTGTTAATAATTTGATGTATGTTGATGACTTGGTAATTTTGTACCCCAATAGTGCTGGTTTGCAGCAGCTACTTAGACTTTGTGCTAGTTGTGGTTACCAGTATGACATTTTGTTTAACCCCAAAAACAGAGTGTTTTTGTGATTGCTACAACTAAGGAGGATCAGAAGATAAATGTTCCATCGTTTTATTTAGCAGACCAAGTATTAGATGTGGTGAGCAATATGAAATACTTACGTTGTATCTTAAGAAGTGATATTTGTGATTATGATGTAAAGTCAACAGTGCTACAAGTTGTACATGCAAGCTAATATATTGGTAAATAAATTTTACATGTGCAGAGGTGATGATAAAGAGGCCCTTTTTCGAGCCTACTGCAGATATTTTTATACGGCTTATGTGTTGTTTATCGCAGTAAACCCATAATGACAAAACTGCAAGTGACATTTCAGGATGCATTTAAGCTCTCCCTCAGGCTTCCAAGATAAACAGCTGAAAGTCAACTGTTTATCACAAGAAATGTCTAAAGTTTTCACACCTTACTGAGGAACTATATGTATAAATTTATGGGCTGTTCGAATAAATCAAGAAATTCAAAAGCTCTTGACTATAGCAGTCAAGAGCTTTGACTGCTATGGTGACATATGGTGACACAATTCTTTTATGATATGGACAAATTTTGTTTGAAATAAAAGTGAGTAATAAAAGGTGTTCCCTGCTCATTGTTCACAACAGATTATGAAAATGTTCTAGAACAGGGATGTCCAAAGTGCGGCCTGGGGACCATTTGTGGCCCCTGGACTGATTTTGTGCATCCCCCTGACTCCATTTCAAGAATTATACAAAGCTAGCCTGCCAGCACAGGTGGTTGATTCAGATCGAGAATTTTTGTTTTCATTTCAGGCAAAATTATTAATGACAGATTAAAATGTTCATACTATGGAAAATGTTGGGTAAAACACAAAGTATTTGTCTCTAAATAACCTCACCGTCCACTGACTTTCACTCAAAAATAGACTTTGGTGCACCCAAATCTGCCTTTAACTTATTAATCTTGGCTAAATACAGCAATCATTTAGAAAGTGATGCAAATCCTGTTCTTATTGCTGAGAATAGACTAAATTTCTTTCTATTTTTTTCCCAGTTGAGCCCAGAAGAATTTGCAAACTGGATAGCTTTCTTTTAATAAGGCAAACGTGCATAACCCTTTTTAAAGTTTTATAGGAAAGCAAGAATGATTTGCACATTAAATTCCTACAAACAAATCTGACTATATTTGTGTAATTTAAGTATTGCAGGCTTAGTTTATTGTTAATAAGGTCAAAAATAATCACAAAATATATATATTTTATTTTATTTTGGGTTTTTTTATATTTTTTTGGCCATTAGTTTGGAGTTGATTTTGGCCCACGTGACAACGTTTCAGAAACTTCTCGCGGGTCTGTGACGCACATGTGTAGTCACGTGGTGAAGTGATTCTCCTGTGCCGTACCAGGTGCGACAGAAAAAAATCTGCTTCTGACGACGTTAATGATGGATGCTGGAGACGGACCCGCTGCTGTAATTTGCAAATTATGCGGAAAGGCATTTAAGCTTCCTGGTAGGATAATTTCAACGACGTTTTTATCGTTTAACTTCTATGTTTTACGTGCTTCATGTAGACGTTAAGTTTGCTAGTTAGCGGCGCCAGGAGGTGGCATATTTTTTGCTAGCGCAAGCATGAATACTTAAAAATATAAAAAGATGCGTAGATAATATAATTAATTCAAGCATTGTTTGTAACAATTCCTTGAAGGACGGTAGGGCCACTGTAATGTTTTACGCAGAGCCGTTGGTTTTACGCAATTTTAAGCTAATGAGTAAGTGCTGAGGCTTCAGTGTGAGGCGACTCAGCTAGCTACTACCTCGGACGTCACAAATGTAAATGTTTTTTACCCGGTGTGAAGAAACTATTGTTTGGTTTGTCCTATCTAAATAGATTTTGACATTAACCCTTTAAAGCCTGACCCATCAAAAAATTGTTAAAAAAATTCAAATTTTTTTGAACTTTAATGTTTATTAAGCATTGAAATAAAATTAAAAAATTGCCATATTTTTGTGTTTATATATTTTTTGTATCATATTTGAAACGGTAGGCTTTTCTTGCAACTTTTGGTTCACAACAATGTGAGTTTTATATATAAAAAAAAAAAACAAATATTGTCCATAACATTTAGTAAGTACAGAACACTTCAAGGAGTTTTTCTCTGAGTTTGTTTTCACCTACATCTTTTTACAGCTATTTATTTCACTTCATGGTAGGCACCAAAACAGTTTCTGTCCTTGTTCAGGCAAAGATGTACCTTGCACTTTTTACAGTAGACATGTGAAAAGTGCCATTGCAGTGCTTGCATCTCTGTCTGGTTTCCCATGTTGGAAAATGATCAACACCATCCTTTCTCACATCAGGAGGCACACTGCAACTTGGTCTTTTACTGGGTGGTGTTGGAGTCGCTTCTGGAGAGGATAGCGGTCTACCACTCTTGATTTTGACATTTTCCTGCACTTGTGAGAGAAGTGCCAGCCGAAGCCTGAAATCTTCGTAGAGCCATGAGTTTTGTTTTGGGTTGTTGCTTCAGCTGATCTCTTCTGTAGAGGTTCCAAGCATTGATGACTGCTACTGTAATTGTGTGCCACCATATGTACATGTACCATCTTCGGGATCTGAAGCTGAACTTGTAAAGTGCAGCTGGCATATCAAGGAGATCAACACCTCCCATGAACTTGTTATATGTTTCAACAATGGCTGGTCTGGGAACCATTATGAGTTTTGGATTTGCGATCCCAACGTTTCACATTTCCCATAGGTTCAATTCCAATAAATGAGGAAATCAGGTTCACTGCTTTGTTGTCATACCATCTCACAATTATGTTGTTGTCCAGGTTCACTCTGAAGTTCATTGACCCTCTTCCACTCTTCTTCAGTTCTTTTTCATCCTTCATGATGCAGTCTTTCATCCTGTTCGTGCGGATTGTTCCGATGTAATGGATTCCTCTCTCTTTTAGGTGTTGGACCAGGGAAACTGATGTAAAGTAGTTGTCTGCAAAGACCTTGTGATTCCTTCCAGCTGGAAGTGTTGATGTCATTTTCAGCACAATGTCTCCTGTAACACCAACATCAGACTTTTCCCGGGTTGGATTTTTTGCACCTTTACAAACATCAAAATCATAAAGAAAGCCACTTTGTCCAGCACGTCCCCACATCTTGAAACCCCATTTGTGAGGTTTTGCAGGCATGTAGACACGTAGATGAGACTTTCCCTTGAATGGTACCATAATTTCATCAACTGCATGGCATTCTTCAGGAGGAATGGACAGAAAGTGTTCTTGTAGTTTCTGTAACCATGGCCCGAGCTTCCACAGTTTGTCTTTTTTTGCATCAGATGCACTGAGGTTGTCCTGAAAGTGAATGAAGGTTAGCAATTTCAGAAACCGATCTCTAGACATCACATCACAAACAGCAGGAAGCTTTGTTTCCATCTCCCAATAGGCTCTCACAGAGGGCATCTGTACAAGCCCCATATGCATGTACATGCCCAGAACCTGCTCTATCTCCTTTGCAGTTGTTTTTATGGACTTTCCCTCTTTTTGAACACTATACATGATTGTTTGTTCTGTAATCCCCAGGAGCATTTCATCAGTGACAAACTGCTTGAAGTACAAGTATGGTGGGTGTCATGTCACACTTGTTCTCTGTCCCTTCCTCAACATTGGCAATGAAATCGACAGATGGAGCTTGATATTGTGTTTTTCTCCATTTGTATTCCTTCCTTTGATCCTGACGGTTTTCCTCATCACTGCTCTCTGAATTTTTCTCATCATGCATAGCCTGGGGAGACCGGTCCTCATCATCATCCTCATCATCTTTTCCTAGCTGCTCTATATCACTTGAATTCCCATCCATTATCATGTTGATAACATTTTCAAAGTACTTTCTTTTTCTCTCTTCTTCCTCTAATCTTTTTGGCATCTAAAAATACACAGATTACTGGTCAATACACCATAAAGATTATGGATTTATAATAATTATGGTGAAAGAACCCATAGTTTATTATGAAATAGCATTTAATGATAATTATTGATTAAACAAAATAGTGTGTGGCTGAATTGTGGGAGGAATGACATATATCACTTTACAAAAATGTCACATGACTGTTCAGTGATGAAGCACCTTTGGTACCTGCAGTACCAAATATGATACATTTTAACACGATTTAACTATTATAAAGAATACATTTTTAGGTAATGGTGCATTGTCTGAAAACATAAAGTATTAATCTAAAAAAGTGTATAACAATGTATATGTTATTCTTACCTTAACCTGTCTAAAACTGGCAAAAACCTTCCTGAAAAAAACGTGTGACCAATCTCATGGGAGCAGACATTGTGAAAAGGGGGGAAAAAAGCTGTTCCATTGCCTGTAGTGTAATGATAATCCAGTAGGGGGCAGAATACATGTCTCTATTATATACAGTTGGTTGTTAGGATAAATGCTGATCATGTTGAAAAAAAAGAGGTCCCAGAAACTTATATAGCAAAAATGATACAAATGGCGATAAAGGGTTAAAAGAAATGGTCGGCTCTATGGGGTATATGGGCTAACTAACTAAATTGACCAAGCCTATGTGTGTCACAAGTAAATGAAAAGAAGATTCCTTTCTGTTGAAAATTTCTTGGGCATTATCCAGTCTTAAAATGTCATGTGGATGATGATGGTGTTAACCCATAGTATACATTCAAAGTAAATCAACCGGGGCTGAGAGAAAAACATAATACATCTTAATCAGATAACTTGGTTATTAAATTCAAATGTTTTACCTCAAGTATCTAATAATTAATAAACTTAAGGTAGCCTTTGCACTTTGTTTTAAAATGTTTTTCCAAGTCAGAGAACTGTGGAACAGAATTTAGTCAAAGTTTACGTCAATGTCTGTCGCATTTCACCATTCAGAGTATTTCACGGAAAAATACAATTCAAAAATCAGTTGCATTTATTACACTTTTACTATTGACCTCCCACCCTCTACCCAACATCACCATAATTTTGTATTAAACAATATAATATAAATCCTGCTGACCACACTTGCAGCCTATTTTCAATGAATTGTCAGTATTCAACTTTATACTGTAATAGCAGTCTCATCTTTAAAAGCTTTGATTTTCTGTATAGTAAGCAAGTAAGAAACATGATAGAGAATATTTAACTACAGTTCCCATGGCCCAAAGTGCTGTACATCTCAGATGAAACTTCAGAAATAAAACAGACAAAATAACAGGAAAGGTAAAATGGAGCATAAGTCAAGCACAGGTTAAGTCAAAATGATCAAGAGGATACCTTTTCAAAAAAGCCGTTGAAATGATCCATTTTTGAAAATGTGCATATTTTGAAGAACAAGCAATTTTACCCTTAATATAGTGTTAAATATAGAAATATTCGGGAAACCTGGCATGTGTGGGTAACATTTACAACTAAAGCTAAATAATCCGTATTAAGGTTAATATTAAAAGGTGCAAAATAGAACCACAAGTATGTTCATGCAAAAAAAAATCTCTTTATATATATATATATAATGTTCCATAAAATTAAGTATAAAAAAATTAAGTATAAAATACCAAAACATAACTATCTAATACCCATGTAGTTCTTTACTATAAGTGTTGTGTGCATTAATAGCATTTTAATACTATATGTAATATAGAAACAAGATTTTACGAAAAGGCAAAATAGAAGTGCACTTGAGTTGCTTTGGCAAAAATAAAAATATCACCAACTGCAGCATTAAATATAGCTATTAATGCAATACACTAATGGTAAACAACACTTAACTGTAAACATTAACCAAATAAAGTGCGCAGACGTTTTGTTGCGCCACTCATTGTTTCGTCTTTGAACAAAGAGCGCCCGTTACCGTCCTCCTCTCTCCCACCGTATCGCACTCAGCGCTGGACCCCCTTTTTCGTATTAAACCGCCTAACATAACATAATTTAAAATGAAATTAAATTGAAAACATAGCATTATAAGCAAGCAAAGACCTCAAGTCCTATCTTTCAAGGTAAGGAGCCTTTCAAAAGAATTGATTCTTTCGTTAATGTCAAATAGCTAGTATTGCATACTCTTGTGCTGGGCCAACTGGTCTGCTGTTTTTTTTGGAGTGAGGCCGCACTCTTGGTCTTTGCTGCGCGCTTCCGGCTGATTCTTCTTCGTTGGTGGTCGGTGGCTGCTTCGAGCGGGTAACTGGGTGTCGGGGCTTGGGATCGGGGTTTGAGAGTTTGGGCGGTTCTGGGGGGATGGGGATGTTGGTCCCAGTTTCCGGTTGGTTCTCTGGACCCGGTGCCTGTCCCTAGCCTTCTGGCCCGGTGGATGTGGCTGTGCCTCCCTCCTTTGTTGGAACTCGTGCCTACTGCGTTCAGCCGGGGAGCTTGCTCACTGGGAGAGCATTTTGCCACCCAGTCCTTCCCTCCCCATCCCCGGAAACCTTCCTCCGCCAACTCAATCACACAACAACTCATGTTGGGCCTTGTGGTGCGGGTGCATCATTGGAGTTCCTCAAGGATTTTCCATCTCCACGGTCCCATGGCAGGCTGGACCCCAATTTTAATGTACAACTTGGACAATCTCACTTATAAACATTTTCATGATAAGCACATGTAGGGCCTTGGGGGTGGGCATGCTTAATGGCATCTAGAGGGGAGTGTGTTTTATTAACCTCTCCGTTGGTGCCTGCTCCCACCTCTAAGGGTTAAGTTGCATGTAGACATTGAGGGTTCTGGAGGGAGCGGGTGTCAGACCCTCTTCCCCACCTGATTTTTGGGAGAAGGAGCGGCCTTATGGTCAGGGGTTGGTGTTGGGAGTCAGGTCTTGGGGGTCGATTAATGCCGGGGCTAGCGTTTCGGTTCTCTCAGGACCGTTTTGGATTTTTTGGGATCACGGTCCATGGCTCCGGTGCCCAGTCCGTCGGCTGGAGGGGGGCACCGGGCAATGTGTAGCGTTGATTGGGATGTGGCTTCGCTTCGGTGGAGGGTCTGGAGTGTGTGCAGCCAGCATGCTGGGGTACCTCCAGGGTTGAGGTGTGGGGTTGGCGGGATGCCTAGTTTTTGGCGTGCTGTGGTGGCCTTCCTCCGATGCTTCCTTCTGTGGCTCTGGCCCCGAAGTGGTTCCGGGATGTGGTCGGGTGAGTGTGGTAGTGGAGTGCGCCTTGTACATACACTGGAGCGGCTGGCGGGTTGTGCTCAGCCTGGGGGGTTTGGTCGGCCCCGGTGTGGATGCCTGGCTGGAGCATGCTTCTCTCTTATGGACGGGTGGGCTGGGGCTCCTGGCGTTGGCCAGATGGTTAGGCGGGCTTGGCAATGTGCTGCTCCACTGGCTGTTTTGTTGGTGTGATCAGGGTGGCGGGCTGAAGGGTGGCATGAAGGGGTTGCAGCATATGGTTTTGGGGGATTGTGTCCTTTTTTTGCATGTGTGGTTACCGGCATTTGGATTGGCTGAGCAGTGATGATGGAGCTGACCTGGTTGGTGTTTCTCCCTGGGCTGTCGTTGCAGTGATGGCAATGTGGTGTGGTTGTGGGGGCATGGTGGGGACCTCTTGCAGGATAAATAAGTTTGTCCCATCTTGGTGTGGGGATTTGTGGTTGTTGTGAGTATGGTGCTTGGTGGTGTCTGCTCTGTTGCGCTTGTAGACGGAGGCTGGGGTGGCGTTGCGTGGGAACCTTGCCTTGGCGTCAGGGTGCACTGTGTGGTGGGTGGCAGGGTGCAGCGGGGGTGCTTAGAGCAGAGCTGGGTGTGGAGCTTGCACTTTGTGAATGTGTCTTCATCAGCTTTCGGAGTTGGAGCTTGGCGTTTGAGCTTGGGGGGCGTTTGAGCTTGGGGGCATGTGTTCAATATCTGTGTCCTGATTGTGGGTGGCCCTGTGGGGAAATTCATGTTGGGGTACAGGTTGGGTGGGGGGCTCATCGTGTTAAGAACGGAATGCATTGGGGGGTTGGAACTGCTTTGTCCTGGGGAGGCTCTGGTTGGCAGGCTTGTTTGGACCAGGTAGCCCCCCCTCTTTTGTTCCTTTCCATATGGGGACGGGAGTTGTTAGGGGCTGGGGTCGGGTTCTGTGCTGGGGTCATTAGTGTTTGGGCGATGCCGGCACTAGTCTGGGCTGATGCTGGGGCAGCCTGCCTGTCTCCACCTCAGAATGAAGGGGACACCCTCCTGAGTCTGATTGCCCCTATGGGGTATCGGTACCTAGACCTGAGATTATAGCGTATGTATGGGGAGCGTGAGTGATAAGGATGGGTACCGTTCACATTTGAACCGATATGGTACCGATACTCTGTAACCGGGAATCGATACCGGTACTCAGCGGTACCAGGTTTCGGTATTTTTGTGTGGGTATATATGGTAATAGATGTTAATTCATTTAATAATAAAATCGGAAACATTTTCAATTTAACATATTTATTTCTCAAAATACACTCACCGTCCACTATATTAGGTACACCTGTCCAACTGCTCGTTAATGCAAATTTCTAATCAACCAATCACATATATATGTATATATATGTATATATATGTATGTATATATATGTATATATATGTATGTATATATATGTATATATATATATGTATATATATGTATATGTATATATTTGTAGAGGTATATATATATATATATATATATATA
>JAHUTJ010058210.1:0-26239 GCA_036250325.1 Characodon lateralis | reverse complement strand
CTGAAATATTTCAGTTAGTGTGCAATGAATCTAAAATATATGAATGTTAAATTTTCATCATGACATTATGGAAAATAATGAACTTTATCACAATATGCTAATATTTTGAGAAGGACCTGTATGTCACGTACGCAAGTGTTTACATTAAATCCTGACCTGTGCTGATTGCAAGAAGACATTTCCACTTTGTTTACTGCCACTGGCGAAGAATTCACAGAACCATAGCTGCCATCTAACTACCGTTTTAGGATCTGCTCATCCAACCTGTTCATCTTAGATCTTCCTCTGAGAGATCAACATGCAGTCATTAAACAAAGTGATTTGCACTGTTTAGCTAAATTAGTTCCCAAATGAGAATTAAGATGTAAATATAAATTTTGTTTACAAAAATCTTGTCACAACCTTCGTTGCTGTTGACAAAAAACAACAATAAAATCAGAAGGACCAAAACTATGACAAAATATTCAACATTTTTATAAACAAATGAAAACAAAAAATATTGAAAGGAGATAAAAATCAGACTATCAAATTTTTGTCATTTAGTGGAAAGGGTCGTTGGAAAAACAATAAATAATGCCTCTATTACAAACATTACAACTAATGTTTCAACCAGTGCATCTTTTTCATTCACTTCCAGTCGTCCGCGTCGTGCTCTGTGCTCCTAATGCCTGTTACAGTTTTAGGTTCAGTTTTAGCCTTTTGCTTTTCCTATCTTTTTATGTGTGTGTAGAGGTGCCTGAGAGGCAGAGTTAGATGGAGTCAATTTTGCATTATGAGTTGAAGTTCCACTCAGTGACCTCAACTGTTCTGTGCAGGAAATAATAAAATTGCCTTCGAGAGGTTCTACTTTGAGCAGGAGCTGTAGTGCAAGTTAAGCTGAAGTCTGACTTCAGTCAGTCTCACCCACAAGGATTGCTACAATATTTTAATAATTACGCTATAGTTTTTGGTAGCTTTTCCCAGGACTTCAATATGCAATTAAATCTGTGATACGTTATTCTCTCCGCTACCTCAGCAAACACCTTTTCAAGCTACTGACATACAACTGACCATGCTAATGGCCAATCAGTTGAACAGCAGCCTGTTCAGGTCACATTTCTGCTGACGAGCAGGGACCAAGAAACTCAGTACTGGGCCAGAAAAGCCAGTAAGGAAATGGTCGCAAAATGGGCCGAGTGAAGCCTGCCAAAATGGAGCCCATGGAAAAGGGGCATTAGTTTAAGAAAATTACTTTCCTTAAGATGTAAGAGCTTTTAAAAAGTGCATTCTTCCATGATTTCATGCTTCACTCGACTTTTTTACAGTATTAATCGTCCACTAAAATGTTGCTAGATTTAATTTACTAAAACTAGACAAAATTGTGACTAAAACTAAATTACATTCTAGTTGGAAAACTGCTTGAAACTAAATTGAAAATTAATACAGAGGTTTAGATAAAACAAGCACTCCCTTTTCTCATGGTTCTTGTTTTTATTTATATATATACTGTATATGTTCCTATTTGTCTCTAAAACATCATGTAATGTTTCCCATAGCTATGGACGAGTTTACACGGCAGATCCCTACCATGCTGCACTGGCCCCAGCGGCCTATGGTGTTGGAGCCATGGTAAGTTTAAGTGAACCCCACATTAAACATTTTGGATTTCACGGAGCAATCAACGAAGCAACCATAACGCTATTTTCAGCCTTTCACTGATTGGTGAGTTGCTGATTTAAAATTGCTACAATAAAAAAAAACAACCTTGTTTGTGGTTTGTGTTTTAGGGTGACTTCACACCAGGAAAGTCCTTTAGTCCGCTTCTTTAGTCCGGACCAAATGTGGACTTTATTTTTATTTTTTTTGTTTGGTGCGGTTTGCTTTCACATTGTACTTTTTGCAAGTGAATTATTACTTGTAAACAAAGCCAGGCGGGTGACGATCATTGCTCCATTGGACAGAAATGACGGGCGGGAAACAGAACACACCCAGAAATTTAGGAAAACAACTGCAGACGTGCTTCGTGCAACTCCTCTGTTCTGCATATTTGTGCCGTTATTACAGCTGCAATAATATTGTGAGAGTCGAGAGCAGCTCATTCAACACAGATTTTGCAACATTCTATTTATAATTTTAGAACGGCTACCGTGTTACCTGTCCTACAACATGCCAGTAGTGTTGCTAGGCAACATACAGCTTATCAGGTATGATTTCAGTACAATGTACATCTTTGCTACCAGCTACGGTGGCTTGTTAAGTCCAAAGAGACGTACGTTTTCTGTAGTTGGTTCAAATCAGGGCCAGTTCGTATTCAGACCATAAGTGAACCTTACCAGAGTCCATTTGAAAGCGGACCAATAGCAACTCAAAAATGAGTCTCGGTCCGGTTTTTTGGTCCGGACCAGGGTTCGCTTGAGTGTATTGTTTGAATACACCCTTATATACATAAACCAGGTAGTTGCCAACAAGGCTGACATCTAACATTTAGGAATAAATCATCTGGAAAACCCTCTGAAGTGGGCTTACAGAGTTGTGAAGTGAGAACTTTCTCTCCAGCCCACATTCAACTATGGTTTTTCATTAAAAGTAGTTGGTTCCAACTCTGTTAAAGCACCTGATCTTCAGTCTCTAAAGACAGAAATGCATTATAGGATTGTATTGTTATTAGTTGTTAACCTGGACACTGCACAAGACATTTGACAAACCCAGGAACAAAGTTTATACCTTCTGGGACCCTATCCAGGGATTTAAAAGCCCTCTGTGGTAATCCCATTCTGCTAGTTTCTTGCCACAGTGCTGGAAAAAATTAAGTCAAAATAAAAAAAAAACTACAATTCTTGCATCTGCTGCAGTTCTGATCAGCATCTTTACCCTCTGTTGCACGTTGGCATAGCACTTCTGCATAATTGTGTCACCAGAACTCTTTGTATTAGCGAGTTGGCCCATGGTTGGGTGAAACCTAGCACTAGTGAATAAAAGTAGCCACAAGTCTCACTTTGACATAAACAATCATTTTGTGTTCTTCTGTTTGAGCAGTCAGTTGCACCAAAGAAATCTATAATTAGTGTAAGCTCAAAATGATTAATATCACTGACAGATTTAGATTTAAGGTTATCTTACCGTGTTTCTTTTTACTGGAAGAAAAAGGTTTTTGGAGTGGCTCAGTCAGAATTAAACTTCAATCTTCAATCTGTTGGAGACTCAAAGACTTATCAGCAAAGATGAATCATCAAATTACCAGTGGAAACATAAAAACAGCTGTTCAGCCATTATGAGAAGGGTTTGATTGGTTTAATGCCAAATAAGATTTTTCCATTTATTATTACGAAGGGTATAATTGTCTTTGACATGCTATGGCAGAATTGAAGCTCCTTTTATGTTGCTTTATTATCTTTTGACGGATTGGTTTTCTCATTTTGTATCAGAAATAAGTACCTGGCTAAATGGAAATAATTTTACATCTAAATTAGCCAGGTGTGTGAATAATATCGGGCTTAAAAGTTGCGGTCAAAATGTTATTTTGAGGACACCACCACTCAAACTCTGGAAGATCATCTCCAGTTCCGTGTAATTTAAGCTAATACTTCACATGTCAATGGGAGAGGTTCAAATAGCAAAAACGTTTTGTTGCTGTAGTTACTCTGGGTAGATGTGTAGGAGGAATGCTTGTAGGAGGTGATTATTGATTTCTTTTAAACAAAAAAAAGGATCTGCAGACATTCTGTGCTGACAGGAGAACAGAAAAGTAAACACATTGTAAAAATGTATATTGTCTTACCTGATAAACTTCATGTTTCAACACAATTGACACCAAAGGTGGCCTTGATGTTCTGGCTGCTGACTCACTGTTTACAATCTCCGTTATCACCGTAGCATGAAATGTGTTGCGTCTTCATCTCCTAGCGGTGGTTTCAAGGTGGTTCCTTATCTTGGAACCAAGATCCTGTGTGGAATGTTTAAAAGCTCCTTTTCTTCATTGAATAAACTGTTGAAATCGATTGAAAATTACTTGTTTGTACATTCCAGATTTGAACGTTTTCTGGCTCTTAACTATAATGTAAGATAATGTAATTTTTGGGAAAGAAAATTGTTGTTACACTATGTTAAGCCGTTGGTTTTGTAGATATTTCACTGCTAAATTCATCACAAAGAAAAGTAAACAGGTCTGAGGAAAACACTTGTTTGTGATTTATTATAAATTACATTATGTTAAGAGGTACTTCCTGAAAAAAAAGCAAATAATCTAAATATTTGCTTCTATTTGTCTACAGGCTACGCTCTACAGGGGAGGCTACAGTAGATTTGCCCCTTATTAAAAGACACTACATGTCCCAGGATCTCCCCTCTCCCATTGAATTATTCCGAAAGAGCTCCCTCTGTTGTCCTGGAGGTGGACTGCGTCCTGTTTTAAAGTGTGGAGTTGACCACAACAAAGATATTTTAGATCCCACCCCAGAGCAGTCC
This sequence comes from Characodon lateralis, assembly GCA_036250325.1. Classification (NCBI taxonomy): domain Eukaryota; kingdom Metazoa; phylum Chordata; class Actinopteri; order Cyprinodontiformes; family Goodeidae; genus Characodon; species Characodon lateralis. The sequence goes on along the minus strand of JAHUTJ010058210.1, from coordinate 21,796 downwards.
CTCTTTTTCTTATCTAAGCTTCTACAAAAATAGAGGAATGCTGTATTAAAGACTGAAGGTTCGCCTTTACATGAAAAAAATAATAATAATTTGACTGAAAAACGGCCACCTTCTCTATTGCACGGCTGTATTATAGTCTCCCCCTGTTATCCCCTCGGCACTCAGCAGCACAAGATTTTTGGAACGGAGCACAGGCGTTCTTCCAAAGGCTGTATGTGGATAATGGACATTTGAGCAGCTGCCTTAGAAGGAGCCGAGCACCGGCTGGCCTGCACACAGTCTGAGGAAAATGAGAGGGAAGCAGTCTTGAGAGAGGAGTAAGGTGCCTTCAAAGAGAGCACCTGAAGAAGATTTCTGAACCAGAAAGATTAAATGATAAAAGCACCTACTGGTGGATTTCGGAGTCCGTCCTCAATGTCGGCAGATGGTAAATGGATGCGTTCCATTTGTGCTGCGTTCTGCTATGAGGAAGACTGAACCCAGCATCTTGGAGAAATGATGGAAAGCTGAAGGACGGAGGGTTTATTAGAGCTGTTCCTTACCTCAAGTTTCTCTTTGTATGTGGAAATGGTAAACCTTTAAACTTAAAAAAATTGTTATGATATGCAAAGAAATTAGTTTAGAGAAAAAAAAATTACCAAATTTATTATTACTATTATTACTATTGTAATTATTCTCATTCTTCTTAATATAAAACCATCATTTTGTTTGAGACAGCTGCACCACTGTGGTGGAGGTTCATCGATGAAACCTTGGGGGGTGGGGGGCATACAAAAATGCATCTATATTAAAAACACTCCACTCTTCAGTAATATACCAACTATATCTCACATCTTCTCGGTCATGCACAGAATTTCAAAACACCATCTGTGTGTGGCCATCACAGAACACTGCAAAAAGTGCAACACTACACTGTAAACATTTTCTTGTTAAGTTTACATCCAGTTGGAGATCATCTTGCAGCCCCAGGGGTTGTTCAGGTTTCTCGTGGTCTGTTTCATGTAGAGCTCTATGAATTAGACTTTCCCCCTCATTCTTCATCTTTTATAGAGTCCAGCAATGGATGAGTCTTCCTGAAACATACTTTAGTTGGTAATTGCGTTTTAAGATGCTGCCAACAGCAATTACTGAGCAAGACAGAGATTCCGTTGGTGAGTTGATAGTAAATATTTAAATGCAAAACACATTACTATTGTGCATATTTCTATACTATTGTACCCTATATTTCCAAAATGTGGCTTTTCTTTTGGCTTTTGTTTTTTTTTTTTTTTTGTTCCAAAGATTTGTAGAAAGCACATTTTTCTGCCCTATCAATATATATATAAAAATATATTGCCTGTGATATTATCATGCTCTTATAGCTGTCTTTATTTACGTTGTTTTCATTGTTTGCCTTTGTTTTTGTTTTTTTTTTTTGTTTTTTTTTATATATATAAACGTGTGGTGTTACTTCTCTAGTAAGGTGCAAATTTCAACTTTTACTTTTTTGGCTCGGATTAAAATTATTGAGCTGAGAGCATACATCAGTAGAGTAATTTAAAGGTATGCAGGTAACGTCACCAAAGTGTTTATTGTTTGTCTTTTTTTTTTTTTATTAGTCATAGGATTTGTTATGACATGTAATCATATTTCACAAATACAAAAAGTGCTCATTTTTGTTTTCGGTTGAGTGTCTGTACGCCATTGGGGTGAATGAGAATAGGTCTGTGGCGCTTTCATTAAATCAGCTTTTTTTTTTTTCTATTACATTAGTATTTTGCTTCCTTTGAATGAAGACTCCTTATCATTTCAGTGGATTGTCAGTTTGAATGGTTGAAAGTGTTTTTACTCAAGCTTATACAGGTTGCTGTTCCGAATCATCTACGTTGTGTACAATAGGATCGTTTCTTAACTGCTTTTTTTCTTTTTTGGTAGGTTTTTTCTTTTTGTTTGTTTTTTTTTCCCTCTCACTTTTATAACTCTTGAGAAAAAAACATGTTGGACAGTCACATGTTTAGTTTTTTATTTTTTTTTATTTAACATTTCTACTTCTTCCCTCTGGTTTAGTATTTAATTTAGAATGTGCTCTAGATTAAATATAAAAAAAAAAGGCGCCAGCCAGAGATGTTAAGTTCCCAGCATGTTCTGGTTCCCAACTTGGAAAAGTGCTAGAAAAAAAAATACACGAAGATTGTCTTTTGGAGCCACTAATGGCATGGACAAACCAGCATGAGTGATAGTTGTCATGTTAAAAAAAAAAAAAAAAAAAAAACGTTTTGCATGAATCTTGTGAGTTTTCATATTCGAGTCTTGCAGCACCCTCCATCACCACCAACTTCCTGATGGGCAGCTAGGGGCTTGAATCTAGCTGACAACAGAGAGCACAACGTTGTTGGCAAAAAAACAAACAAAAAAACAAAACACCGGCTTACAAACAAAATGGCTGCTGAAAAACATCGGATATGGCAGCTTCATTTTCCTGTCATAGCTTTCTTTACCCTGTATTATAGAAAACTATGTGGTCCTTCTTCATAGTTGCTATGGTTTCTCAATGAACAGTCCCTTTGTCTTGTCTGTATAACTTTGACTGCCATTGGTTTTTCTCCCTTTTTGTTATTGAATGTCCATATAAAAATGTTTTATATAAAATGTTTCGTTGTGGTTGAGCCTCCTGTTTGTTTTCCTTCTGTCATAACCAACTAAAGAAGTTAAGATTTACTCAGACAACCTCAAGAATTAGGTTCAATACTAACTAATTCAAGTGCTGGTCTACTTGCCCCTTCTCTGTTTTGTACTTTTGCTCTTTTGGTCGTCTTGTAACCAACTCTATGGGGCCAGAAATGGCGCCGTCTATCCCAGGACATTTGGGCCGACATTGGGGCTCATTGTAAAATCTTTGAGAACCAGGAATTCCGAGTAATTTTCTATAGTCTAAGAAAACGTTGCAATATATGTTTTTCTGTAGGAGGCTGCTTAGAATAACTTTTATCAGGGGTCTAATTCAGATGGGGATAAGAGCCCAAATATATTGAAACTGGGAGTAATACAAAGGATTTAGGGAATATTGTACAAATTGAGATTGGAGCAGACCCTTTATTTCCATTATTCAGAAAAATACTTGACTGCTACGAAGAAAAATTTATTTGCCTTGGTTTTAATACGTGGCTATAAAATATAAGTTTGAAGGGATAAAATCTTTCTGCTTGAGTAAGGTTAGTATATTGCCAAACATTGCCAGTATTGTAACCATCTTTTTTGTGTTGCCACAACTCCTGCAAAACTAGAAATTGCAGAAAAGGTAGTGACCTATCTTTAAAGGAAGTTGAAACATTTTTAACTGTAGAAAACCATCTCAAATATGATAAAGGAATTTTATCCAGACATGTTGATTGTGTCCCATACGTAAAAAAAAAAAAATCAAGTCATGACTTTAAAAATCATGACAATTTTTCCTTTCAAGTGGTAGAAATGGGTTTCCATATACAATCTAAAAATGAAGGAAATGCGGCCATTTCCACCCGTTGATGCACATTTCACACTTCTGATTTACAAGGCATTAACAATTCAAGAGTTCAGAGTTGGAGTGTAAAACAAAGTCTAGTTTAGACTCGGGCGATGACCCCAACTAATTATTTATGTTGGTGCAGAACTTGAAACTGAATTAAGATTTCAACATCTTCAAAGTAGCTATTTCATGTGTTCTTACACTGTCCTCATGCAGAGCTTTGCATCAAAATTTAAATATTAGAACTATGATATTTTAATCTAATTTTGGCATTCATTTTTTTATAAAATGCTAAATATTTATAATTTTACATCGGTCAGTCATTTTCTACCACAGCGGGCAGCAGGGAAGCTGGTGCCTATCTCCACCAATCAATGGGTGGGAGGCAGGGCACACCTGGACAGGTCACCAGTCCATCTCAGGGCAACACAGACACAAAGGATGAACAACCATGCGCACACTCATTCACACCTAAGGGCAATTTAGAGAGCCCAATTAACCTAACGGTCATGTTTTTGGACTGCGGGAGGAAGCCGGAGTACCCAGAGAGAACCCACGCATGCATGGGGAGAACATGCAAATTCCATGCAGATAGACCCCCACCTGGGAGCTGAACCCAGGACCATCTTGCTGCAAGGCAACAGTGCTGCCAACTGCTCCACCGTCCAGTTGGTAGCATTGTTGCTGTTGCTATCAACTTCAGCAACAGTTGCTGCTTTTTCTCTCAAGTGGAGGGAATTAAGTGAAGATGCTGGTAGCTGTAGGTCCATACGGCCAGACCGAGCCAAGCTGCTTTCACCGGGTCAAGATGGGCTTCATGATGCGGTTTGCAGTAGGAATGGCTGCAGGTGCCATACTTGGTACTTTCTCCTGTCTCAGGATCAGCATGCGGGGCAAGGAGCTGATGGGAGGAGTTGGGAAAACCATGATGCAAAGCGGGGGACCTTCATGGCCATCGGAATGGGCATCCGCTGCTGAGGACAACCATAACCACCTCTTTGTTCTTCAAACAACTGTACAGCCATGTGACTTGTCAAACAACGCTAATCACAGCTCTGCTGTCATTTTCCTGACCCAGTCTAGTTTTGTCAATGACGGTTCTAGTTTTACATTTTGATTTAAAATCATGAACTTTTTAACAGTGTTTTTTTGCTCAAACTTAGCATACTATCAGGATTTCCAACCAGCTCATGCCTGCTCATGGATATGATGGTTTTGAATGATGGTGAAAGAACATTGAAATTTTTCTTTTGGGACTGAAAATGGCAAGGTTTAGAACAACTCAATCTGGGTTATTCCACTAACCTAGTCCTTATGGACTGATCCAGTAACCAGGTTGGTTTATGGGTTTGAGATGGCATACTGGGTCAGGTTTTCAACTTTTTAATGCATTACCAAAATTACTGAAGCATACACTTATATTACTTTTAACAGCAGAAACTAGAAGATAAAAAAGATTATCTCAATGTAATGTCTAATTAAATGTTTGATTATAGACAATAAAATTCATGCTTATTATGGAAGTTGGGATAAAACTCCATTCTAAAATTATTACAGCTAAAACATTAATATTGTAACACTATTATGAGGAAAAAAATTAATAAATATAGCCTAATACCCTAATACTTCTATATTGACTTTATGACCAATTTTATTTCAAGGTACATAGCGGGCAAAAAGAAGTTTGCCAAGTAGTCTGAACTAAAGTCCTTAATTCAACCCACTGACAATAATTTCCTTTTCATCCTGTGGTAGAGATTCGATAAACTCTGATCATTTCATTGTAGGGTTCAAAATGACTGCTTTTGAAACTAAAGAGGTTCCTGCTAGGCTCTTCAACATCCCAACAAACCAGGTCACTGTTGGGTCAGATGCTTGGCTAGAACATAATGTTACCATTTTTTATTTAATCCTGTGGAAAAGGTTCAGTGAAATCTGATCAGGTTTTTAGTTTCAAGACAGTGAGAAGAATGAAGATACTCCTAGTCTCTTCAAAAATCTTTTCTGATCATCGAGTGATTCAATATTTCTTTCCTGTAGTTTAGGTTTTATCAATAAAACTACAGACGAACGGCCAATGATCTAATTTCCTTTACTAACTAGATTTTTATTATATGGCAAGTAAAAATTTAGGCTTTACAATGTAGAAAAAAATAAAATAAGACCAAATTCAAGCAATGCCAGCCCTGGGGAACTCAGCTCTGGGTACAAACTTTAATACCGTCCATGTAAATAGTAAATGGACTTCATTTATAGAGCGCTTGTCTACTGTCATACTGACCACTCATTTTACACTAGAGCCACGTTCACCCATTTGAACTCACAAACATTCACACATTCATACATTGATATAATTGGTTGAATTGTTTCAGTCCTCAGGACCAACCCGGTGGAAACCCCAGCCAACGCAACATCCCTGAGGACATCGGTGTGCCTAATTACAGCACCTTTAATGACACGTACACATAACCAACTAAGAGTAGAAAGTTCTCACATTATTCACTATCAGTCATATTTTACTGTGAAGTTACAGTGTGGAGTTAAGTGCTCAAAATGACAATATTTACAATAATAGTGTTTATTAGAACCAGTGCCTGTTATGTCTGTAGTGGCATATACATTCAGAATTCATAAAAATATATACATCTCATCAATAGCTGTACATTAAGTGGAAATAACTCCAAAGAGGTAGGGTAAGAGTTGCAAAAGAGACGGAAAAATGTCACTGAACACTGAACAAAGGAGCACATGCAAATGTACAAAATACCGGGGGGATAAAGAATTTTGTTACAGATAATGGAGACCTCAGTGAAGCGTATACAACTCAGCAGTTACCTATTAGAAGCAGTTTTTGACACTTCTCTGGGATAGGTCTGAGGAAGTTTTTAAGCACTATAACAACAAACAAGGTGAGGTCACTCAGTAGGCAAAGAAGAGCAGGTTGTAAAACGTACGGGGAACAGGTGGCTTGAAGATTTGGGAATGTTTTTTTAGATAATTCCATATTTGGCCAGGTCGCTGAGCTCCATGTCCCCAGAAGCTTCCCATGGACAGATCACTGTGATGTCTGTACCAAGGCCCTCCATGCCGGGGATGTCGTCGCCAAATCTACAATCAAAAATATGCCTTGACTTCATGGGAATCTTTTTCATTATTGAGCACATTAGACAGAGGAATGTCATTGTGTTCGTTTATTAAAAACATTATTTTAACTAAATGCATGGAATTTCTTAAAGTTAACCAGAATATATGCAGTTCCTTAGTCCTTCATTAGTGTGTTACTTTAAATGTCTCATAGCTCCAGGAGGACTATTGGAGTGCCTATAAAGTGTCTTGTTTCAGGTCATGCTATTAAATGAGATATTGTTGATTGTTTGGCATTGTAGTTTATTTAATAATGTTGAAGCCCTTTAAACCCCTTCTGGCCAGGTTTTTGAGCCTTGCTCATGAAGGTGCGAGTTGTCCTCTGCTTGAATTTGGGTGGTACCTTTTTATCGGCACTGCGTCAGGCATTCTTTATATACTGGAAGAGAGAGAACAAGCACTGAATCGGGTAATCTTTTTCTCTAAGACCCTACAGGCCCATATCCAGTGACATAACTCTCCCAGATTAGATCAATTAGTACACCAATATTTTTAGTCCACTTTAAAACCCTGTTATGCAAAGAGCTTACTCTTTTTTTTTTTGCACTGGTCAATTAAGAGTTATAGATACCTAACCTGACAGCAGGACTGAAGTTAACAGACTTAGCATACGCCAATAAACTTTAGGCATGAGGAGATTTTGCTCTTAACTTTCTGTTTTTTTTGCCTTGTGGAGCTAACATGTCACAGGAAAACTCAGTATAAGACCAGTAGTTGGCTTTTGTTTTTTACTTTATTGACCAGAGTTCTTGGATTCTTCTTTAAATTTTAACCTGTAGCATCAAACAATACATTCTAGATTCCCTCATTTCTAGGACCTCTACGTCTTCAAGTTGGTATTTCTGTATTAAATCCCATCCTGGCAGAGATCCTCCACCAATGTACTACACATGGCAAGTACCTGTTTCATTCAAAAGTTCGAGATGGTTCCAAGTACCTTCTAAAAACAATTTTCAAATACCCTATTTTTGCTGGTCACAGAAGGTCAAATTTATATATATATATATATATATATGTGTATATATACATTTTTTTTCACACAGCAAATAACCTAGATATCATTCAATGTTTTATAGAAAATCTGGTAAAATATATACAGATATGTTTTTTTGCACATTAGTTCTTTTGTGAATTTGTTTTCATTTAATTAAATACCAAAATAAAAACTGCAAAAGATTTATAACCTGACTTAGGCATGAATATACAGTAAAAAAAAATTGATTAGAATTTGACATAAATGTTTATTGGAAATTGCCAATATGACATGTTATAATGTAGCTGCCAGTACTAAGGTATGCTAAGGTATCCCCTGACTATTATTTATTTAAAGGGTTAAGACCTAATTTTTTATTTACACTTTATCTAATTAGATTTTTAATCTGCTGCGTAATAATTACAGAGTGCACTGTGCGTAATTCTGCAATTACTTTCTAGTTTGCATTGATGAAAGGAAGCTCTGTGTTTATTTTGTAGTGTTATTATTTTTATTATTACTATTATTATTAATAAATGGGACATTTATACTACATCAAGTAAACCAGACTTAATTTTACACAGGTGCTAGTTTGCTGTTCATTGTATCACATTGAACTAAACAAGCAATAATATTAAATAATATGCTAAATTGTTTTCCTTTAAATGTTTGAAAGCTTCTTATCAAACAGACTCAAACATATTTGTATTTAATATTTAGCTGTTATGGCCATCAGTACAAAAAACAAAAACATAATATACAGTATAAACACAATACACAGTGACAATGTAGAAAATAATGATATAAATTGTCAAAACAATGCTGCTATTATCATCAGGTCATTGAACAAAACATACTTAAAAAATCAACATCATCAATTTTCTTCAGAATGCAACTCAAATGTCCCCCGAAAAGTTTAAAGCTACCACAAAACAACAAACAAATAAGCAAATAATAAAATGTTACCCAACCAGACATGTCAATAATTCTAACAAAACCCCTGAGATAACTCTGAAGAGTTTTCAATGTTTTCAGGGTTACTCTAAATATCTTTTTATGCAACCGGCGCCCTGCAGAATGTTGCAGACATTTTCCTACCTGTGAGACAGTCGGCTTCAGCCTTATGTGTCTCTCTGGTCAGCTTCCGTCTGCGTTGACTCTGTCATGTAATTGTCTTATATACCCCCCTCCCCTCTCTGCTTTCTAACAACCCCGCCCCGATGCTGCCCGACTTGTGAAAGTTTGCTGCCTTGCATTGTAAAACAGCAGTCTGTAAAGCAATGCACAGTGCCTTGCAGCAGTAAGGTAAGGTAAAGTAAGTTTATTTATATAGCGCTTTTCTGCAACGAGACACTCAAAGCACTGTACATACAATTACAATACAATCATAAAGAAAATAAAAACTGATGCAAACACAGAAAAAACAAATCAAATGATAAAATCAAACAACAGAGGTAATTAAAAAAAACAAAATAAAATAAAGAGAATAGAATAGAATAGAACGATGGCTAAGAAAATGAAAGGAAAATTGGACTGAAAACATAACTAATAATGTTTAGATGGCACAGTCAACGGCCACTCTAAACAAATAAGTTTTGAATCTTGATTTAAAGCTACTTAGGGTTTCGGCGCTTTTACAGTTTTCTAGGAGTTTATTCCAGGTTTGTGGAGCATAAGAACTAAAAGCTGCTTCTCTATGTTTGGTTCTGGTTCTGCAGAGTAGATTTGAGCCAGAATACCTGAGAGGTTTGGGAGGTTGATACACTGACAACAAGTCTGTAATGTATTTTGGTGCAGTATTCATACCCCTTGACCTTTTTCATATTTTCTTGGGCTATAATTTTATAATGTTATGTGATAGACCATCATAAAGTAGTGTATAAATGTGGAAGGAAAATCTATGGCTCTGTTTTACAAATAAAAATCTAAAACGTGTGGCATGCTTTTTTATTTATATCCTGTGGAGAAACATGTTGCTACAATTACAACTGCAAGTCTTTCACATTATGTCTTTACCAGTTTCAGGGTTGGGTAAGTTACTTTAAAAATGTAACTGGTTACACTCACAGGTTTCCCCATTTAAAATGCAACTGCAATGTAAATAATTACATTTGGTTATTTTTTAATTACTTTTCTTTTTGATCTTTCATGGGTGGGTGAGGGTGTAAATAAAGGCTGCTATCTGAGGAGAAGAGATGGGATTTACAGCTCTTTGAAGAGAGCAGGAGTCCTTCAGAGAGCAGGTCGAAAGCGCACATTTTTATTTGTACTTGTTATGAGAAGCAAGGCTGGGGTTACTCGTTTTATCCAGGAAATAATCACAGGGAGGATCCATCTATCCATTGTCTATCATCGCTTATCCTTGCAGGGTCACAGGGTAAAAATGGTAAATGGGCTGCATTTGTTTAGCGCTTTATCAAGTCCGAGGACTCCAAAGCACTCTACACAACAACCAGTCAACCACCCATTCATACACTGACAGTAGTAAGCTACATTGTAGCCACAGCTGCCCTGAGGCACACTGACAGAAGCGAGGCTGCTATACAATTGGTGCCACCAGGCCCTCTGAACACCATCAGCAGGCAAGGCAGGTGAAGTGTCTTGCCCAAGGACACAATGACTGAGACGGACGGAGCGGGGCTTCGAACCGGCAACCCAATGGTTACAGGACAAACCCCTACCAGGGGGTTGGTACCTGTCTCCAGCTGACATTAGGTGAGAGGCAATACAGAGGCACACCAGACAAACAACCATGCACACATGCACCCACTCCTAACGGCAATTTAGGTAGAAAAATTAACCTACCATGCAGGTTTTTGGTCTGTGGGGGGAAGCAGGAGTACCTTTAGAGAACCTACACATGAATGATAACAACAGGCCACCTTCATGAAGGAATCCTCAATATATTAAGATCCTTTAACTCTTGTAGACTCTTCTTCCACTTTGACTAACTCTGCTGGTTGGCTCTGGGAATATAAAAAGATGAAATAAAATAAAATAAATAAAATAAAACAAACTATGGATGAAGAAAGTCTGTGAAGATACATTTTAAAGGCTTGCCACATTTTGTCAATTGGATTTTGGTCTGGAATGGCTCATTTTACCACATGAATATTTATTGATCGAAGCTAGTTCTAGCTGTATGTTTAGAAGGAGAATCCCCCCCAGTCTCAAGTCTTCTGCAGGTTTTATATCTATTGTCCCTGTGTTTAACTCAAAACATCTTTGACCAGCAAGAAAAAACTTCCCCACATGATGCTGCCACCACCAATGTCCATGATAGGGATGGTGTGTTCATGGTGGTGTGTGGTGTTTTCCACCACAAAGACCGCTCTTCAAAAAATCTGTTTTACTCTTATCTTACCAGAACACCTTCCACCTGCTTGCTTTGTCCCCTACATGCCTTGTGGGAAAGCATCAACGTGGCTTGCTTTCAACAGTGTCTTTCTTCTTGCCACTCATCCATAAATGCCAGATTGATGAAGTGCCAAATTTTGCATTTCCTGATAAAGGATTGGAAAGCTCTATGTTCAAAACCTGGGAAATTGATTCATAATCTAACCCTGATTTACACATCTCTGCATTTTTTATGAATGAACTCTCTGGTATATTCATGACTCTGTGATGTCATTTAGCGCTTTTTTAAGCCACATAAAATCCCAACACCAAGCAGTGTAAATACCTGCAAGGCATTGTACTGCTCCCTAACAATTCTGCTTTCAGAAACAAAGGAGGTATTTCCTTTCACAAAATCATTTTAGCTCCATCCCCAAAGTTGTAAAATCATATTTGAAAAGACTAAAAACTGTACAGTTGATGTTTTTTACTTCTAAAACTAAAATCTTCATTAAAATTTTACAAAGATTTAAAGCATTAGTCTCCACTTACATTGACTCTTTAACATATAACAAAATGTTAATAACATTTTCTAATAAAGTATGACTCTTCATGTCACAATGATGTCTGATCACTTAAGGTCCTATATACAGTCTCAGTTTTACCTTTTCTGCTCAGGCCATGTAGGGACAGATTATGAGCTGAATACTTAAGTAAACTTTATCTCTTTCCAAGCGGCTGATCTCCTTTAAAGACTCCATGCCCCTGGTATCCAATAACACGTTTGCAGAGCTTTGAGCAGGTGATCCTGGGACACATTTGTTTGCAAATATATGAAAAAATGCTCATTTCGACTTGATTCACTGAAGGCAGAGGCTGTTTGTGAGTGGTCAAATCTCTGGGGAGAGAAGATGGATGAAGAGCAAAACTTTTAAATATTAATGGTAGGGTAATGCAAAAATATACTGTAGTTTGTAAGAAATTACTTTTAGATACAAGAAATGGATAGAAAATTAATGAAAAAAGCAGTCAAAGTCCAAAGAAGAAAAGCCTGGAGAACCATTGATGATGGTATAAAGAAATAACAGACAGTTCAAAACTTATGCATGTAATACAGTAATGTATTACTAATAAAAGGTATAAAAAGTTTGCAAATATTGGATGCAAAGTGCAAAAACATCAACTTCTTTTAGAAATGGGTTTTTCATTCAAATTTGGTTGAAATGTCATCATGTGCCACACAGTGGTGCAGTTTGGTAGCACTGTTGCCTTGCAGCAAGAAGATCCAAGGTTTGAATCCCTGTGTTTGCGTTTAAAACAGTTAAATTGTTTTATCATACTATTCCTACAGTTTAAATTTCTTTTGATGACATGCTAGAGTGCCAGCTGTCTGGCTGTATGGAGCATAAAGTAACGCAGGGCTGCTTCTTACGCTACGGGTAGTGTGACTGTAAGGCAGCCGACTGCAGGCTAGCAGATAGCCCAACTAATAATGTCAGCTGTATAACAAGCAGAATAACAAAAAGGGTAACATTCTGCATATGAAATACTTGAAAAGTACTAGTAAATTTAACAAGTTTTATTCTATGTTTTTGTGCTTCTATAGTTTATGTATACAAATCAAAACAACCAAGAGTACAATTTATAGATAACATTTTTTAACAATGTTAATCAATTTGTTACAGTAGTTTTGTCAGTTTTCTGTTTGAAATAAATTATATTAGATCATTTTATTTTAGGTGTAAAAACTATGATACTGTGAAATAGTCAAGATGCATATGGTTATTCAAGTGACCTCAAATAACACAGCTGCTGCAATTGAGTTGAATTTGCACGTTGAGCAGCAGGTCCATCTTGAAATACACCTTGTATTTATTTCTAGCCATTCTTTATCTCACTTATTTGCGGCTGAGCTGGTGCAGGGGAGGGTTTGGAAGAAGTGCCAACTCAAAGACTGACATCAGGATTAGCAGCTCAGGGACTTTAAAAGCGGGCGCTCAGACTGGGACAGGAGAAACAGACAGAGAGCAGAGAAACGGACAAGCTCATCACACAGCTTCTGAGAAACGTTGAACTAAAAGGTGAGATGACTGCAATTTACTCAGCTCTTGTACAAGGAGTTAGAACGCTTAGTCTTTTTACAATGTGTGTATAGAGAAAAAGTGTTGCTTTTTTTTAGGTAATTCTCTTTTATATGCTGACTGAAACAGAGCTGTAGCTTCAGAGATTTCTTGATAAGTATTTTTGAGTAATGTGTTTTTGCAATATCCAGTGCTTTTTCATTGCAGTCTTTCATCCAATGAAAATCTTAATTGTTAAAGCATATTTTTTTTGAAGTGATTGGCTCCATTATTTGCTAACTGGACAATAGCATAAGCATAAAAAATAAATAGCATTGTGACGCTTTTAAGCCCAAGATCAATGGAAGAAAATCTAGCATTTAATTCATATCTTTAACCATTTCTTTCTTTCTTCTTCTTTAGGGAGAAAACAAAATGGCAGACGTTGCAACTCCCGCTGAGAAGAAGGCCCCTCCCAAATTCAAGCAGAGGACCACTCGTACCTTCAAGAGCAAGGCACCTAAGCCAGGCCAGAAGGGGTGAGAACCTTATAGACTTTTTTTAATATTTTAGGTCAAGCTTCCAACCTTCAGCTTTTCTGTTTGTTCTAATCAAAGCTTCTCTGTCTCTTTGATTCAGATTCGGAGATGACATTCCAGGCATGGAGGGTCTTGGCACAGACTTCACAGTGGTCTGCCCATGGGAAGCCTTCGGGGACATGGAGCTCAGTGACTTGGCGAAATATGGAATTGTTTAGCCCTCCTTCCTTTGCCTTTACCTTTCTTGCCTCTATTCTCCCCCATGTGGTCCTAATATTGACTGACAGGCCAGTAATCTATTACTTTCATGCTCTACAGATGAAGCAGCTTTTGATGTTGTAGAGGTTTGACCTGTACACAAAAGAGGTATCACTTATGCACTTTACTTTTCCCTGCCTTTCCACGCACTTTTTAATGTTGTACCCTCTTCTACCTCCCCTTTTCCTCCTTTCCAGCACAAAGGGAAGAAAACTGATAGAATGTTCTCCGTGTATTTTTAATATCAAAAAGGTACTCTGATATCTGTTACTCTGATACCTCAAGAGTATTCCAATCTTCTCCTCTTGCACCCATTCCCTTTGAGGCTGCTGACTCAACATGTACACATTTCAGTTGTTGTACAGCCTATCTCCATATTGGTCTTCCATCAGAAATATGTAAATCACATTATGCTTCAGCGAGGGATATCGTCTCTGTCTGAGTCGAGAAAAATGGCTACAGCAAAAGCAATAAATGTGAGAGCTTTGCACAAAACGTCTATTTTTGTGTCCTCATTACCACCGAAGGATTCGCTGACTATGATTACTGAAGCCTTTTGGAATCTGTGAAGCAGAAACTTGGGCTAAAAACAACAGTTCTTCTGGTATCGATAATGGCAGGTTGTTGAAAGGTATAATTAAATATCTCATCCATCCATTAATACATTTTAAAACCTGCTTGACCGATTTCAGGGTCCTGGAGCTACTGGTACCTATCTCCAGCAATAAATAACGAAAGGTTTCCAGTCCATCACATCCTCGTCATTATGACAAAAAGAAATTCAAGCAAGAACTATCACTGAAAAAAAAAAGGGTTCTGCTTGCAAAAAAATATTTTCTACAAGTTTCTACATCTGAGATTCATTTTGGAACAGCTAAACCCTATAAATGTCAAAGTGGCAGAATCAATCAATGCTGATTGTTAGAATGGATTTGTATATGCAAATATCCATAATTCAGTTATTTATTATCAAATATAAAATTTTGGGTATAAAGAATTCAAATGTATTCCCAGGAACACATATGTTGCATTGTCCTTTCATGTGTACTGAGGTTTCAACTTCAGATATCCACTGGCACTATCTTCATGATGAATGTAGATGAACCATTAAAATTTGGCTATTTCTCGCAATTCACAGATGTCCGACAACAAAACACCTCTTTGATTCAAATCAGGGAATTAAACTCCTCTCCCATTCACTACAAGGGCCTTGAAGTGCTCTAGGAGAGCATTGGAACAATGGCACCCTTCCAGAACACCTTCTCTAAGCCTCTTAGCCAGTGGGTTCTGAGTATCCTGATACCTCTCTGGCACCTCCATCTGCACCTCACAATATGCTACAAAGGATAAGGACATTAAATAGTACCAAAATCTTTATCTTTCTTTTTGTTTTTACAAGTCTGAAACACATGAATATGCCAACAAGACAAAATATGATATATCTTGAGTTTCTACATCTAAATTGCCTCCTATAAAATTAGTCAACATAAATGATGGAGTAACTGCATTTTTTTGTTTGAGTTTTACGTTTTGTTTTCCATAGAACTCTAACCCTCTAATCAGGAGTTGTACATTATATTCCTTTATTAAAACCACATCCAACTGTGATGCTCAGTGCATCTTTGCACATCACAGTATTTAGAAGCTATATGTTTATGGATCTTGTGTTGTTTGCTTGTGCCAACAAATGTGTGTGTGGCCTCTGTGAAGCAATGTGCGTTTGTGTCATTGCATCAGTTAGGTGTTCAAACTATTAAAAAGGAGGACGCAGATGGCACATTTCCCTGTGCAATGTGGCATGAAAACAACAGACACCGTCTAAAAACCTTTTGTCAGACCTGAGGCAGATGCATGTAAAGGTGAATGGGGAAAGTGGAGGACCTGTTACAGAGTTCAGTGGAGTGGGATGAAAGCATTTCAACAATAAGCATTTTTAGAGACTGTTGAAGTAAAATAAATGGAAAGGGAAGCTATGTGTAGTAAATTAATTAATATACTTGCCTTAGAGACAGAAATATCAGGGACATAATGAAGTTTAGCCAGTAAAAACATTTAATGTTAATGGGAAAATAAACTGTGATTTTAGTTAATCAAGTCATTATTACCTTTTCAAAAGGAAGCACTGAATAATCACCTGGTGACCAGAATCAAATATTTTTCAGCTTGAGGTAGGAATCTCTTTTTACAGTCAGTGAACGCACCAAGCTGACGCGCCTGATCAAGCTAATAGCATTCTTTCGTTTGGAAGCCGTAAAGTTGCTCTGAGAGCTTTCCTCCTCTGTCTGTAGTTTAACATCATCAATTTGGAAATTTTGACCATTTGGAAATCTCATAGTTGGAGTTTACTTTTTTACTTTCTCTTGGGAACACCGACAGAGACTGCTGTTTACACTTACAGAAACTGGGTAAGGATGCTTATCGCCTATACACCACAAGCCACATGTATGGAAATAATATTATATAAAAAAAATTCATATTTATAGTTTCATTGCAATAAAATATGCTATATTATCATTATGTAAAGAGTCATTTACAATATTTGATATAATGATCAGGTGTTTTTTTGCACGTTTGTACTGAATTTGTGGCTTTTCTCAAATCTTCTCAAACCTAACAGACCTTCTTTCTTCTCGTTAACATTTATTCAACCATGGACTGGTAACATTATTATGTAACAAAAGGTCAATTGAGGAATATTGTGCATATCAATAAAAGCAAAGTCATTCCATACATCACAAAATCCATATCCATCTTATGGTCAGCAATGCTGCTTTAGGATTAACTATGTTAGCTACTTCCAGAATGATGGCATTAGCTGCATTACAGCAATTTGCTTTGGTACCTAATCACAGGTAGTGAGCTATATTTGAGATGTAACTGGTTTGTATTTTAGGTAAATTTCCTCTTTGATGTCTGTTGTGATAATCACATAAATGGGCACATATCAAAGCTTAAATATGCCCTAGCTTATCTACTTGATGTGCTGTTTGCGGAAAACCTTTTATCGGACAAACTTAACTGGTGGCTTCAGCTGGGGTGTGCTGAACATGTACTCAATGGTAAACTGGATTATACCTGAAATCATTAGCTTTTTTCCATTGCCTACCAACAGGAGATTAAGAGGAATGTGGCTGAAGACTAAATTCAAAATGTCTACCAAAAGCCCTGCAGGTGTGTTATTTTTACTTGGAAACTAAAGCCTTCAGAGGACGAAAATGTTTACTCCACTTGTGCATGACATTCTGATCTTTCCACATTCTTAATGTACAACAGAAGAGTATCACTTAAAATTGTGAAATATTCACAAATTTTAAGTGATTACTGCTCTCAGATTTAAAAACCCAGAAAGCCCTACAACCTTTGAAAGATGAAGTGTCTGGCATGACGATATTATCATTCAAACTTTAAGTGTCTACAGAGGTTAAAGACATTTAACCTCTGTAGACACGCACAATGACATTATCAAACGAAGAAATAAATGGAAGAAAATCATTAAATTATTGGTAATAACACTATGAGGAATTAAAAATAAGAGAAATCGGGGCCACAAGTGATTTAGTGGTAGACCAGTTGCACAAGTTACAGTCCTCTGTTCTGAGTTCAGTACCTGACCTTGGGTCATTTACCATATGTCTTCCACTTCTCTCTCTGCCCTTCGTCCTGTCCAGCAACTACTTAACAAGGCCACTAGTACCACGAAATCTGGAGAAAAAAAGTGAGAAAAATCAGTCATTTATAGAGCAAGTGGAACTGTGGAAACACACTCGTGTAGAAAAGCAATTATTACCATCCTTTTCCTACCAATTAAATATACAGGTTTGTTTTTCAATTTTTATTTGCTCTCAAGTTTGTTTATATATAAAAATGCGAGACTGGAAGGTAAGAATAAGGTTCAAGACTCAGCGTTATGGGATGAAGGAATAAGGTGGATAACCTATTCTGTTTTGTAAGAAAGGCATTGTGGACAGAAACTTGAATTTGCTTCCAGATGTTTGGCCTTTAGTGAATAAGATGCTAAATCCAGTTTAAAATCTCAAATCCTTTATCACTACGTCTTTTTCTGGAATAGATTAGGTAAACAGTGAATAGTGGTCATAGTGATTGCACTTTTACACATTGCTGTGACAATGCTCTTTACAATTAATTGAAGAGAATTGGAATGGACTAGAATTTATGTTGACAAATCAAAACTTCAGAAATGGGCCAGAAAGTTCTGATCATTGCATCTGTAATCAATCCTGATGACAACAACTAGTCCAATAATTCATATAAACTTTAGGTAAATTTCCAAATAATGCATAAATATTAACTTTTCCTTCCTTTTTCATTTTCTAAATCCACAGAGAGGCAGTCCTGGCATGGTAACAGAGATAGACTGGTATACAACGTCTGCGATACAGAATATGTGAAATATTCATACATTTTAGTATGTGGTGGCTTATTGTACTTACATCTTCATCATCTGGAGCCCCTGCTTCCTGACAAAAATAAAGGAGACACATCTCTGTGGTGGATATGAGATTTTCTCTCTGCAATAAAAGTCGGACTCCTGTGAGGTTGGCAGGATAACAAAATAACAGGAAGCTGCCAGTATATTGGAGTATTATTTTGGGTTTAATGTGGTGCTTTCTAAATTCAGTCACTCTTAAGTTTACTTGCAGGTGCCTGGAGTAAAAATAACCATTGGATTGTTGTTTGTCTCCACTGGCAACAGGATTAGATTTAGAAAGTCAAAGACAGTGCCTGCATGGCAATCATTTTGGATTAATTAGTCTGTAAATCTTACTTTGTGCTCTAACTGACTTGTTAATCATTAATGACTCTGCAATGATTAACTTCTGCTAGCCACAGTCCATTTGGAGATGTCTGGACATCGCTGCCCTGGAGCATCAGCAAGGAACAATATGTTCTGTGTAAATCATCAGGCACATTCAGGCTGAAAGTGAATATATCTGTTGCATTATTTCCTTAGCAATATGCAGCACAAATATAATCTATTCTGTTTGCTGTGAAAGCTGTGGCAAAATGATGCATTTGCAATTCATAAGTCTGTTGACTGAGTCATCACCCTGCCAATCAAACCGCTTCACACATACCCCATTCCTCGGCATCCTTGTTACTGTTGTTTACATTGAATATTTCCTGTGGGAGTCCCAGAAATCTCTCTACAGGGGATTCTTCCAGAGCTCCCCCTAAAAAAACCCTAGAAAACACAATGCATCATCTTTTTTTTGAGAAGCCTTCCTGGTGTCACATTATGAAAGGTCCCTCAACAGGGAACTAAGCAGATTGGACCACCCTAACCAGAACCGAGGTTAAATGTTTTATTTTTTTAACAGTTCAAGTAGAAATCCAAACAACTGGAAAAGTTTGATTAGTTTGTCACATCTTTTCTGAGCTTGTGTCTGTGTTGTTCATTTCTTTCTTTTTTTTCTCAAGACAAAATGTATGTATAATAAGAAGCATACATGCAGCCTTGGAACAAAAGCTAAAGGAACATAATGGAACATTTAATATTTGCGTTGTCATCAAAGATGCACTAATAAATCATTTAATGATTGGAATTGGCCAATTTTCAGCTTGGTTAGCTAACAAATCTGATCTTTTCATTCAAACAGTGAATTCACGATATGAAAGTGCTAGATGTCTGTGCCAACTACAACAATATTCAGCAGGGTCTTGTCATAGGTCACATGTGGATTTGCCTAAAGCCCCACTTGCTTCATTCGTTGCTGCAACAATTGACGAAGGACAACAAATGAAATCCAAAATTAAATAAATAGCAACAATGTGAAGCCAGGACTATCACCCTTTTCTCATGCTATTGTAGCGCCCCCTAGCGTCCCTGGCTTTAATGGGGGTTGCTAACCTGAGTTCGTTGAATTAAATGGTATTTCTACCTTCACAATTCTGGATATTTATCCCTTACACCATGGAGTGTATCCCAACAGAGTAAACACATGCTTGAACCATGAACAAACAGTTTAATGAGTAATTAGAAAAACAACATAAAAGTTACCCTTCAACCATTCCTTTTCAGTCTATGGTGAAATATAAATGTACTCTTAGCCACTATAAACAAAAGGAAACTTAAAGCCGACATCTACTAAAGATCCCGTTCTGTTTGTTGCAGGCCTGAGTGTGATGCACATGTGTTCTTCTCTTACCCGTGAACGTCCCCGATGACCATGTCCCCAATCACCTGACAATGTCCCCAAAGGAAGCCGTCCTTGCCGTAACCTCTCCGGTTCCGTCCCACGTCCTCCCCGAGGTTGGATTATCCACGCCGCGGTCCTCGCTCTTTGTGCTGGCGGGCCACCAACCTCCCATCGAGTCCTGGTAGCAGTTAATCACTGAGCTAGCGGCCTACAACAGGACTGTTCTCCGCTGAGTTCATCACCCACGCAGCACCCACTTCATCAGAAATTTTTTGTCCGCACACTCCCTCCTCTCCAAGGCACGGTCAACAGTTCAAATGGGTTTTTCTTCCACAATGGCGGTTTACTAATGGCAAACAACATGAACTCAAATCCCAAGGGGTTACACCCTCCCCCTCCTAACTGTCTGCATGTCCTCATGAGACCATTCCAACATGCAGCTGAGGATCTACAAGGCTAAAGCCTAAAAATCTAGCTCAATAATAACCCCTTTATGAATGATGGTAATTGGCTGGTCCCTAGCCATTTCTGGCTCATCATATTTTAAATGAATGACTGGTTTCGGTTGTCTCTCAGATCTAGGCCTTGTTCTAAGTTTTATAGACGTCTTATTAAGAGACCCGAGCTTGACATTAGACTTATTAGGGGACACCTCACCCTCTTCTAAACCTCGGTCAGAATCAGAGTCATGAGAGGGAGCAAATGGAGTACTCTCAAGGTGCCCCTCTAGAGTGCCCTCTTGGTCCTCTGTGGTCCTCTGGCTGAGAGCTCTTCCTCCTCTCCGCTATCAGCCTCTGATTCCTCTCTAATCTCTTCCTCTGGAATAGAGATGGCATCCTCCGGTCGGTCTCGGCCCGTTCTCTCATCATACTTCTGAGACCCACCTACAGGCTCTACACCAACACATGCAGGTAAGGCCTCTTGTTGACCATCACTGTGAAATCTCCGAACCACTTCATATTCCCTTTCAGAACCGGAATCAGAAGGGTCCGGACCCATGGTTGGTGTCACTCCACCTGATTCGTGTTCCTGGTCCTTTACTTGTAGATGTATCCTAGGCTTTACAGGTGCCCTTTCTTGTTCCTTGTCCTGCGGTATCCTCAGAGATCGGCTAATGGGCAGAACATGATTTCGGTGTATAGTTCTTATACTTCCGCTTCCATTCTCTGGCCTCACACGGTAGACTGGGAGATCTGGCAACTTTCCCACCACAACATACGGGATGGGATTCCAGTGGGATGGGATTCCAGCTTCTGCCTCCCCCTCAACCCCAAATTTCTGATGAGAACCCTGTTACCAAGGTCAATCGCCTGAAAACACACCTGTTGATCATATGCTCTCTTATTTCTTTGATGTGCCTTGTCAGCAGTCTTGCTGACTTTGAATCTCATAATTATGACTTTGAAAGTCGAAATTATGACTTTGAATCTCATAATTATGACTTTGAAAGTCGAAATTTCAATTTTGAATCTCATAATTATGACTTTGAATCTCATAATTATGACTTTGAAAGTGGAAATTATGACTTTGAATCTCATAATTATCAGAATCAGAATCAGCTTTATTTCCAAGTTCATACATACAAACAAGGAATTTGACTCCGGTACACTTTGCTCTTTTGTTTTGTTTTTGCATTACCGAATATACATTATTACAATGTACAATATACACATATATAATAAAAAGGTGCATTTGCAACATCTGTATGCTGTTGTTTTGTACTCTATTAAATGTTCAACAGAGAAACAGCCTGGGGGAAGAAACTGTCTCTGTGGCGGCTGGTTTTAGTGAACAGTGCTCTGTAGCGGCGGCCTGAAGGTAAAACTCTAAACAGTTTATGTGCA
>JAHUTJ010058209.1:0-26255 GCA_036250325.1 Characodon lateralis | reverse complement strand
TAAAGGCCAGATTTGTGCAGTGTACGACTGATTGTTGTCCTATGGACAGACTCTCCCACCTCAGCTGTAGATCTCTGCAGTTCATCCAGAGTGATCATGGGCCTCTTGGCTGCATCTCTGATCAGTCATTGCTTTTGTTAAAAATGGAAAAGCAACAATTATTCCTACTGCTGCAAAAATAAAAAATAGCATCTTACTACTTGCTGATTTAAATACTGAATAATAAATCAAGTATGTATATATTGTTTATTTGACATGTATGCTGTGAGAAATGTATTTACCCTCTTATAGATTTCTTCTGTTTTTGCCTTTTTGTTACACTTAAATGTTTCTGGTTTTTAAACTAATTCCAAAATCTGTGGTACATCATGTGTTTATAAAAAAGTATTTTTTCTAATGATTATATTAAAGAAAAAAATCTTTCCAAACCAACCTGGCTCTATGTGAAAAAGACATGGCAACAACAACCTCCAACAAGTGTTTGTGATGAGTAGCAATGCATTTTTACATCACTGCGAAAAACTTTTTGGGCCACTCTGAATTGCAGAATTGTTTAAATTTAACCACATTGAAAGGTTATGCAGCACAAATGGCGTTTTTAAGATCATGCAACTTAATTGGACTGAAGTTTAAACATTGACCTGAACCTAAAACGTTTTTTTTAACTTTTGGGCCAAACAAGGGGTAGAACTGCTGATGTGCTTTACATCATTGTCCTGTTGCAAGATGGTTAACTAGTCAGGCTATCTGCTCAGGTAGAGCCTGCAGGTAGAGCAGTTGTCTGATAAACATAACAAAAAGGGTAGTATCCTTATTTCAGCCAGCTGTGCAGTGCACAGAATGTGTTGGGGAGGTGCAACACTCCAGCTTAATGTTTCGAAGAACTGGAAAAAACCTGTTTGGTTTTCTCCAGCACATCTTTGACATCCTATTTAAAACACTTTGAACTGTAAAACGTGTTTGGTGGAAAACTTCATCGGTTTAAAAAATATAACATTTTAAAACCACGGTATACATTGAGACTGGCAAGTGAACTAAGAATTGATACATTAACAAATGAATTACATGATAGCAAAATATAATGTAAGTGCAAGGAACAAAAGTCTCTCATTGGGAAGCTGTGATTTAGTGTATGCTGTCTGAATGATGTGTTGCAGTTTGTTGAAGGAGAGGAAATGAAATAAAACAGACATGTTTAATGGTATATGAAAGTGCTGTTTCCAGTGCTACTCTGCAAAGTTGTTCCTAGACACCTGATCCGACTGATAGGCAAGAGTGGCTCCTAATGCTGCATCAGCATTTGGTATTTTACCTTTGAATAAAAAAAAAAAACGCAAGCAACTTTAGCACGCAGCTACCTGTGGTCTCCCTGATTCTTGTAGGGAAAATGCACTGAATGTAATCTCAATCCTCTTAATTTTTATGCCCTGCTGTCTGCACATGACTCATGCATCTTTGATGTTTTCAGATCACTAAAGCTCATGGATTTTGTTGAACATTTCTTTTAAAAAAACGTGAGGGAGAACTGGAAGTTCTCTTGAGGCATGTCCGTGTCTGTTGCTGTTGGAAAATGCTTGTTCATGCATCATCCATAGACTGATGTCCTGTTTAGCCTCACCCAAATGCCACATGGGGCACCCCTCATTGGTCTTTCTCTGATACATTCATGAGTACATCAGAAATAAATTGTAAGTAACATTGACTGAAAAACTGATAGTATTTTCTGGACTGTTTTCAAATGTTTTGCCTAGAGTTAAGTAACTGTGCCTCATTTGCTTATTGAATTTATCCTCTCAACTTGAGCTCATTATTTAAATTAGCAAAATTGAATTAAATTTGTAAAAAGTTTAGGAGTAACATTTTAGAAGTAGAGGGCAATGCGTGTACTGAAAATTGCTTAGTTCTCCTACAAACCTCCTTGCTTCTTCACCCCAATGACACCTGGTGCTGCATTGTCAGCATTAAGTCTTTGGCTGCCAATAAGAATTAGTTGCCTTGTGAGTGTGAAGTTTAATGTTGTCTGTAACTTGGTCTCCAGCTGGAAGTTGGCCAACACATTTTGCACATGCAGTGACCTTTAGGAAGCATTCATACTCCTTGAACATTTTCACCTTTCGTTACATTACAACCACAAACTTCTATGTATTTTATTGGGATTTTACGTTCAATACATAGTAATGTACAAATGTGAAGGGCAAGGGAAATGATGCATTGTTTTTTTTTTTTTTAGTATTGCGCAAACAAAAATCTGAGATCTGTGATGGAGCATATCTTTGAACAGCAATTCCCAGGTCTTGCATGGATTCTCAAGTGGATTTAGATCAGGGCTTTTGCTGGGCCATTCTATCACAAGTACACATTTGTTTTAAACTATTGCACTGTGAATCTGGCTTCACGTTTAGTGTTGTCATTCTGTTAGGTGAACATCCACTCCTGTCTCAAGTGTTTTGAAACCACCACTGTTTGCTGTGCTAACAAAAATCATCCCACAACATGATGCTCCCACCATCCTGTGAGGATTGTTTGTTCAGAGTAAAAGGTAGTGTAAATTTTCTACCACGAATAGTGTTCCACGTGCTGGGCAAAAAAAGGATAGTTTATGTCCAGCTTCTCTGTCCCTGCTGAAAAGCATCATGGTTATGGCAGCAAGCTGAACCAAAACGTCTGTCCTCGTAATCCCCAACCTCCCGTTATTGGGTGGGACATAACTTTTTTTTTTTGTACTTTCATTACACTGCAGGCAAATGTGGCCCGTTTTTTTTTTTTTTTTGCCGTCAAGTGATCAGGTCAGGCTGTTTAAGGCAAGTGGGAACGCTCAGATCTGGCCTGTGTCTGACTTTTTCAAGTCACATTTGAGGCAGCTGAACAGATCTTTTGGAATGTGACTCCAATGGGAACGACCAAGGCGGATTAGATGTGACTTTGACGTCACTTTCGATTGCATTCATCACAAATTTATACCGCCCAGCAGGAAGGGGAAGCAGTTAGCAAACAGACGGGGCTAAAATAGTACTGCACAGTTGAGAGATGGAAAGATCATAGAGCTCGTATATAAACAGATAAAACTTTATTCCAGCCTAATTGAAAGGCTCATAGGAACCGTCTGGATATGGGATGTAGTTTGAATTGTTAAATTCGTATACAGCCCTTCAAACAGAGGACTTTAAAATGCTATCGAGTTTACCGAGCATGTGGTGGTCTGCCCCTGCTGCAGTCCGATACGCTGGATTGCATCAAGTCTTCTGCCTGTGGAGTTGAGAGGAGAGGCGCTGACATATATGATTATAAGTTGCCCTCGATATGATAAAGTTCAGAATAAACTGGGTCTCTGTAAAGTTGTTAACATCCCTGCTCCACCATTGCTGGCTGTGTCTCTGCATCCAAACAGTTTGTTGTGCTAAATTGTCAGTCAGATCTCCCTAAAACAAAACAAAGAGATTCACGCTCCTTCTATTCACGTGTTTCACACACAGAGCCGCTGACAATAAATGGCTTCTGTTGTGCACTTAAACCATAACACCAGTTTCTCTGTGTTTACCGTTGTGCTGTGCTTGATGACACACTTATTGTTCTTATGCGCATGCGGGTGAGTTTGGAGCCGCAACATTTTCAAAGTAATGTGAACGAACACACAAAAAAAATCAGATTTCTAAACAAATCGTATTTGAGCATTAAGATCTGCAGTGGGAACGTAGCCTATGTTGCCTTAGTTAAACAAAGACATGCGTGGTATGTACAGACACATCAGAATCTTGGCTAAATGCTGATATAAACCATTTCTAAAATCACCAAACACAGTTAAAACATCACGCGGTCTTTACACACTCAACCTGCACGTCTGCTGAAAGCAGTGATTCTACATTAAAATATTATTTTTGTCACAATTCACCCAGAATTTACTCAACCAGCAGCAAATTCTGCTCATGGGTTTGCTGGGTTTGCTTGTGGCAAACTTTATATGGGACCTATTTTATTTCAGTTGCAGATTTCTTCTTGCCACTCTTCCATGGGGCCAGACTGGTTGAGCGCACCAATCATAGTCGTCCTGAGATTCTCCCACCTGATCTATGGATTTCCTTTGCTCGTCTTGTGTTACCATGGGCCTTTTGGCTGCTTCTTTGATTAATTCTCTCCTAGCCTGGGTTTTCGCAATGTCTGAGTACATTTGAAGTTCTGACAACCTCTTTCCATTTTCAGAAGGTGGATCCAATAGTGCTAAGTTAGATGTTTAAAGATTCTTTCAAAACCTCACCCCCCTAAATTCTGCTTTTCAGTGTTGTTATGTAGGTAAATGAACAATGCTTTTCTAATTGGACAGGTTTTCTCCTTGTTCCCTTTAGTTCCCAACTTTCCTTCTAAACTCCATTCTTCTCCTGACTCTTACTGTTTCCCGCCATTTTTCTCTTTCAGTTGTATGCACTTCACAGTGCAACAATATATGTTCTACATTTTCTTTTTCTCCAGATCCTTCACATTTATTATTGTTTGTTCCTAATTACTTACAGCATGTCATTTGGACAGGTATGACCCATCTTCAGTGTCATCATTATCACTTCTTCTCTTCTGCTTTTCTCTCTATAGTTCTTAGTTGGTCAATGTTTTTGTATTTTGTATAAATTTCTTTCTTATGTATCTTTAATCCACCTTTTTCCATATATCCATTTATTTTATTTTGATTATTGATTTACCTTCTCCTTACCCAAAAGAGATTGTAACTGTTATTGCCCTCCGAAATAGCCCTTTTAGCTAATTTGTCTGTTGTTTCATTGTCTTTTACCCCTTCATGTTAATTTAGTTAAAACAAACCAGGGAGTGTTTCCCTGATCAGCACAACTCATTTGAGCAGGTTTGAGAGTCTGTGCGTGCCAGACATATAGTTTCTGTTCCAGAAACTCACACATCTGTGGTGTAATGGACTCAGGCAAAACTCTAAAGAAATACAACAAATCATCAGGCTGGCGGTCTTTTCTCATGAATGCTTTCAGTCCTGTAAATTCAAAGACCTGTGTCTGATACACCACAAGATTGCTCAAATAGTAAATAGACCCTAAAGCACTCTGTATGAATTACATAATCTAAGATGGTGAAAGTTAGCCTGCTAGATGACTCAGTGTCCCAGAGAATCCCAGCTGTGTCTTGGGCTCTGAAGAAAGGCACAGTACAAAGCTGTAAAGCAGAGATGGGCCGTGCTTCCGGCTGAATCCTGCATTTTGGCAGCTCCTCTTTGAGCTATAATATGCTTGTGTAAAGGCAAAAATTAGCATGAATTTCTTTTTATGTCTCTTCACCGTAAGATGGGCTTCACAAAGCCATTTTCTCTGCAAGCATCTAGATTTAACATCTTATGGTGCGTGGCAAGCTCTCGGCACTGTAATTAAGACTGAAATTTCCTTTGATTATCTTAGCACATGTTGGGTAGCCTGTGGCAGAGTGGCTGTGAAGTGTGACTGCTGACCTTCTCTCTTCCCTTGTGATAGAAAAAGTGTGTATGAGTATAAGCATGCATTATCAGCACGTAAAGGCAAGTCGGAGTGTTTCTGTCACTCTCCATCTTATTTATTTCCTGTCTCTCTTCTCAATCCAGACACTTGTCCTTCTTCCCTTCTCGTCTGTCTGCAACCATTTAACCCGCTACTCGCTGCATTTCTTTAGCTTGCACCAGGTTCACATATTGTCATATCTTGGCTTTATCACTGTGCCTTCTGCCAGAAGTTTGATTTTCAAAATTTTTGTATGGAATCTCTTAATTACGTTTCTGCATTTCTGAATAACTCTAGAGCACTGTTTTATGTTTAGGCTTTGCATTTCTTATTTTTCTCATTAGTTTCATCTCTTTCTCATACAGCAGAGTCAGGATATCCCCATTTTCACTATTATGAACAGATTAATGGACAGCAGGTGTGTGCTTTCTCCTTTTTTTTACTAATTTAACTTCTGAAGAGCATGTGACAGACATGTGAGCGTAGTCCAGTGTTGTCTTACTTGTATGCTATATTGTGCAGTTTATTTACAGTGGCTTGTGAAAGTCTCCATTTCTCTGTTACTCATAAATACAATCCATTGCGACAAAGGTCTTTCAGAAGTCCCCTAGTTAGTAAAGTCCACCTCTGCCCACATGCGTGTAAATTAATTTTAGTATTTACTGATCTGCGTGAGTGGTAACTTTGGAGGAACTGCAGAGATCCACAGCTCTGGACTTAACTGTCAACACAATAATGACAGTTAAGCCCAAAATTAAGAGATAAATCATCAAAATACTCGTAAAAACATGCTAATTGCTGGTCAGCAATTAGAAGATGGGTTTAACTGGTATGATAACCGATAAAGATTTTTCCATTAATTATTAAAAGTGTATAAATATTTTTTGAAACACAATTTTTTGGATAAAATGTTAATAAGAGCAGATGTTCTTATTTCATAATTGATACTTCTTTTACATTAGTTTATTATCTTTTTATTCCTGTCTCATATCAGAAAATAATTTTCTGGTTAAATAAAAATAACCTAAATTATGATCACACAAAATATTGACACTATGGGCACAATTCAGATATCTTCACTTACGGGTGTACTCACATTTGTTGCCAGCGGCTTAGACATTGACGTTGTTGAGTTTTTTTGAGGGGACAGCAAATGTACACTGTAACAGCTGGGTACAGACTACATTGTGTACCAAAGTGCCATATCTTCAGTGATGTCCCATGAAAAGATATAATAAAATATTTATAAACATGTGAGGGGTGTACTGACTTTTGTGAAATACTGTAAAATCCCACTAAAACATCAAAGACTGTGGTTGTAACGTGATATGATATGAAAAACTCCAAGGGGTATGAATGTGCTTGAATGACATGTTAGCACATGTTCATTTTGATTTAAGTAGATGGGGGGCTTTTCTGTGTGCTTGTTTCGAGATGCCCTTGTAGCGGGACAAAAATACCGCTGGTGACCAAATCTGGCACTGACCTCCTGCTTGTTTCCTCAGAGGCTACGGTGCTGCACATGGGCATGTGCACAATCACACACGATCCCGAGAAATGCTTTGATTTCCGTTTGATGTGCAAGACCCAGAGCTTGACAGCTTAAGATATATATAAGCCTCCACCCTCTGCCCTCCCTCATGTACATGTGTGTGAGCAGAGACAGACAAAGTTGTTCTCTTTGTGCATAGAGTGCACAGACACTCCTGAATGACGCGCAAGTCTCATCATGCTCTTGCAGCGTTGCTCCTGGGTCCGGCTCGCTGGCTGGCTGATTCTTTGAACTGGAGCTTCTGACACTGTGCCATCACAGCAAGGGCACCTCTGTACCTCTCATCTTGTCATCTTTACATTCCAGTCCTTTATCTTGCCACTTCCTCATCAGCTTTTTCAGACTGTCGCCTGATTGGTGCTTGGCTGACCACATCAAAGAAACTAACCATCTCATATCGAACAATTCCTCGGGCATAAGAGCAATCTTTGAGCAGCTTTTAGGCTATTGGAATGAGCTCTCGAGGATATGTGTTGGCAGACAGAATGCAAAAAGAAGGCCAAATAGTCTAAATATGACTGGTGGGGTTTGTCATAAGCTCTGGCTGGCTGTGCTAATTAATATTAAATAGCTGGATATTCTTGTGGCTTAATACATTTTTGAGACAACTCATTTAGCTGAAGACAAGTGGGTACTCTCGGATCACTGCTCAATACAAGGACATAATTTGTGTGCATAAATAGAACAATAATCTTGTAAAACCCCAATGAAAGTATACAATGCCCTGCAAATGTATTCACCTCGCTTGGATTTTTACCTATTTTGTTACATTCCAACCTGTAAATTAAATGGTTTTTAAATCTTAATGATGGAGCTGTGATGGATTACTTTTTCCTTTAAGATTATGCAAAAGAATCAGCTAGGATCACCTTGTCAACTTTCAGATCACAGAGGTGTGACTGTGGAATCCAAGGGATGTGGCTTGCAACTCATAGCTATCACCTGCAGGGAAACCGCTCCGTATCTCGATCCTCATGTGTGCTGTCCAAATACATTTGGTGCATTAAATACATGCAGATTTGTTGCATACCATCCTTAGCATGTCTTTATCTTCATCAGATTTGAAAGATTAAGGTATTTTTCAGATCAGATAGACAGTGAAGGATCATGTGTCTCCCTTCTGCATGCACTGATGGACTAAACAACTGCTGCTGGAGTCTTTGCTTGGTACTATATCACACTCATTTTGTAATCATAGTTCATAGCGGTTATGGGTTTCTTACTGCCAACCCCTGGTCAATCAGGGGTGCAATATTGGTAGGTCGACTTCTTCCCGCGATTATATGTGAGGACCTTCAAAACAGGCGTAATGAACGTGTAGATAATGGAACCAAAAAAGATGATTTATAGTGGACTTAAGGAAAGCAGACTCAAAATTAACAATTTTTCAGTATCAGACTTAATTTTTCAAAGAGTTAAGTCCGAGGACACACAATAACAGAGCCATATCATACATGTCGGCAGTTCATTCATGACAGCGAGAGAGAACAAGACTTTCTGCAGATAACAGAAAGGCTTAATAGAGTACAGCAAATATGCTTTTTTATCTGCAACCTTTTGGAAATCAAAATCACACCAATGGTTAATATATACTGCCATAATTTTATTTTTAATCCATTGCCATTCAGAACCCAAAACTCTCAACCTAACCATTTATGGAAACTGCTGTAATGTTATAGACCTGTTAAGCCTGACTGTTAGATTGTTGAGTCACTGCTTTATTGTCTGCACCTCCGATGCAGAATCGACCATTGGTTCACTTTTGATTACAGGCAATTTTCATATGAGTTTCATCATTACTTTATTTAACAGAAAACAGTGCTCTGGCTTTTTGACAAGTGTCATATTGATGTTTCACAGCCAAAGATGGCATGCATATTTGCAAGGTAGCATGTTGGTGGGATCTGGGATTTAATGGCAAGTCTTTGAAAATGACCTGTGAAATTCAGTGTTGATCCTGGTCATCTTTTGTTTTAGAATCCTTTTACAATTTCATCTCCATTCATCTGGCAAATGATATGGGATGCCAAGATGTAGAACAAATATATGTAGGGATTCTTTTATTCTGGCTGCTTCCTTTTTACTCACATGGCTATTACTTTATGCTTTGATAAATGTTTTTATAATGGGAATATTAATATTGCATTATTTTATTATATTGTTATTTTGCTATTCATTTGTTATTTTGTGAGGTGCTGTATGTAAATGCATGTTTATCCTCCTGCCTGCGCCATATTTGTTCAACAGAGACATAAAGAATTTATTGGCTGGTTTGACCTGTACTTCTTTGTTAGAGGTTACTCAAAGTTTGGCAGAAATACAGTATATAGGAGGTAAATTGCAGCTTTTGTTGCTTGCTTTTGCTGTTCAGCTAAATTAACAACACTGATGTTTATCAATTTAATGCGACAGGACTAAATTGATAAAGTAAAGATAATTTTACTTGGAGTGTTTGTCCTAATGATGCCTAAATAGACAATGAATGAAACTTTATAAAGACGGGGGACAGTCTTTAGAACAAGCTTGCTTCAGAGGATCCATCTTGCCCTTTGGCAAGCTTGCATTATTGATGTCTTTGTTTACATGAAGAGACCCTTTGTCAGGTTGCAGGCCTTTTGAAGGCTTGTATTAGTCACTTTATAATTAGCCATTAATGTCTCAGCTCGTCTCCGTCTGTAAGGGCCCTGCTCATCTCTGGATTTATAGCTGCTTAAAGACTTGGACTTAAGATTTAGACTTTAAATCTTCAGACAAAGTACATCCATTGTTTTGATAGAATTTATTATTCTATCTCCTTTTTGTTTTGTCTCCAAGTTGTGTAGGGGTCCGTTATTCATGTGTGTGTATTTAACACACCAGGGCTGACGTGTGAGGCCGGCTTTGCTGGGAGAGGGTGCGATATAGTTGAGAAGAATTTGAGGAGTCCATTATCAAGGAAAAAAATCAAGTGTCTCTGTGTTTCTGTCTACCCTTCCCCTCTTCTTTCTTTCTTTTGTATGTTTTATTTTCTTTCTTTCTCTCTCCCCCTCTCTGCAGGGTGCCATTAGCCATTCAGCACAGAAAGGCCTTGAGGAATCTAAAGCGACAGAGCAGAAAAAGAATAGAAAAAAAAACTAAATCATGAAGGGAGAAGAGAGTCTGGAAGGAGGGAGTAAGGGGCCAAGGGCACGAAGGGATGGAGTGAGGTGTTTAGGTTATAGACACAAAACAGACAGAGAGAACATACAGTGTGGCACATGGAGATGGGAGGGATTAGGGACGGGCCAAGACGATGAAGAAAACCCAGAAGAATGACACAAAACAGAGGAGAGAATTAGAACTCAGACAGAAAGGGAACTAAGAGCTAGACTGGAAACGAGTACAGAGAAGGTGTGATTAATAGACGGAGAGAGGGTTGGTATGGAAAAGAGATGCACTGTACATACATGGGGTATGCTAATTGTGGATTTCTGAATTATAAATGAGATTAAAAGGATGAGCAGAATATTAATATATTCTCGTTTGCTTCTCCTGTTTTACCCAGACACTTTTAAATGGTAATGCCTTTTTTTTCCAACAAATGCAACTCTCATTTTGCTCGTCATCTTCTTTGTCTTCCATCTCCCTCTTGTTTTACCAATGGTGTTCCCTCTCACACAAGGAGGCATCTGTTGAATAATTGCTACTTAGTTCCATCAACACAACTTACTGAAATAAATGATTGTCACATGACTTGCAGGCTCATCATTATATTTCTTTCACATTCTGCCTAACCCACCGCCATTAGCGGACTAATGTTTAGAGTGCTTCGTTCTACTTGCAAGGCATTTGGATGAACTGTGGAGATTATTTTCTCTCTTTGTGTGATGTTTTGTGCTGTGCTATTTTTGTTGTGATTTGCATCTTGCATTTCCGGCTCAGTGACAGAAAAATAAATGTGTTCTCCCCTCAGGTCCTGGCAACATGGAGACTGTATCTCTTCACTGTCAAAGTGCCCACCAAGGTAAATGTTCCTCGCTCTCAGTGGAATTTAATGCCTTTTGCTTGCCAGATGTGAGCTCATGGTAATGCAGGGGCAAAAAAAAAAAAAAAAGAGATTCTCAGAGTAGAAAAGGAGAAATCATATTTACAACTGTGGTTATGCTATGTAATAATGCTGACAGTAATAATGACGTGTCTAAGGGAACAGAAAGCTGTCTGAAATACTAAATACAGAAAAAGAAGCATTCTTGAGGTGAATCCCACTTTGATTTCCCAACAAAACCGGAGTGTCCACCAAGTGAGCCAGAAAAGATTTAAATTAACCTTTACTTAAGAAACCTTCGCTTGATCGAGATGACTTGAAAAACTACAGACCTATATCCAATCTTCCATACTTATCTAAACTTTTTGAGAAAATAGTTGCTAATCAAATGTGTGAGCATTTACACAGCAATGATCTCTTTGAAGAGTTTCAGCTCATCATAGCACTGAAACAACTCTGCTGAAAGTCACTAATGATATTCTTATGGCCTCAGATAATGGACTTGTGTCTGTACTTGTCCCCTTAGATCTCAGTGCTGCATTTGATACAGTTGATCATAATATTCTCTTAGAAAGGCTGGAATATGCTGTAGGGATCAGGGGAACAGTGCTAGGCTGGTTTAAATCTTATTTGTCTGACAGATTCCAGTTTGTTCATGTAAATGATAAATCATCTTTAAACTNATTTGTCTGACAG
This sequence comes from Characodon lateralis, assembly GCA_036250325.1. NCBI lineage: Eukaryota > Metazoa > Chordata > Actinopteri > Cyprinodontiformes > Goodeidae > Characodon > Characodon lateralis. The sequence continues at coordinate 14,524 of JAHUTJ010058209.1, read as the reverse complement.
ATTCCAGTTTGTTCATGTAAATGATAAATCATCTTCAAACTCCAGGGTTAATTGTGGAGTACCACAGGGTTCAGTACTTGGGCCAATTCTCTTTACTATATATATGCTTCCAATTTGTCAAATGATCAGGCAGCATAGGATACATTTTCACTGTTACACTGATGGTACTCACCTTTACTTATCCATAAATCCCGATGAGCCAAACCAATTAGAAAACTACAAGCATGTTATGAACACATAAAAAATTGGATGACTTTAAATTTTTTGCTCTCTCTCACCTAGACATAGCAATTGACTGAGCTTTTACTATAACTAATTAAATGTGCTCTCTTTCAGATTCTATCCTTGAAAACTGGCTCAAAGTTTATCTGTTCTTTCTTTCTAGATGAAATGACTAAAGGAGCTACATCCATTAACATTTACTTTCCATCACATAGAAAGTACTCCTTGATCAGTGCTTCTGTGTTCTTTGTGTGTCTCTGCTCTGTTCTCTCAGACCCCCAGTCGGTCGTGGCAGATGGCCGCTCACACTGAGCCTGGTTCTGCTGGAGGTTTCTTCCTGTTAAAAGGGAGTTTTTCCTCTCCACTGTCACTACATGCATGCTCAGTATGAGGGATTGCTGCAAAGTCAACACCAGTGACTGTCCACTGTCGCTACATGCTCATCCAGGAAGAGTGTCTGCTACAAATCTCTGACTCGATGCAATCTGCTGGGTTTCCTTAGATAGAAAAACATTCAAACTACTGTTGTACATGTGTATATGTGGTTCTTGCTTTTCATTTGATTGTATTTAATTTTTCACCACTGGTGCAAAGAAATGCCATTGTTTATTAAAAAAAAGTACAACAAAAGCAACAACCCACAGGAAAATATATTGATTTGATGAGGACACTCCATATTTTTTCCATTTCTTGCTTCACAAACCTTTGTGTTAAGAGAGAAAACAAAATCACAAAAAAAACATAATACAGACAAAATATGTTCTAAATGATTAAATTCTATTCAATTCAGTTTCATTTATATAGCACCAATCCACAACACATGCAGTTACAAGGCACTTTACAATATCAATTAAACTGAATCATACAGATTTCAAGTCGGGTACATACATTCCAATTAATCCTAACTATCAAACAGAGTAGCCGGATTCAGTTTTTTATTGTAATTGGTTAAGAGTTCTTCTATCTAAGGAAACCCAGCAGATTCCATTGACTTGCAGCATTCACTCCTCCTGGATCAACATGTAGAGACAGTGGACAGCCCCTGGAATTGACTTTGACTGGGGGTTTGAGAGAACAGAGCAGAGACAAAAATGAACAAAGAAGCACTGATCCAGTTGTACATTCTATAGAAAAGAAAAGTGAAACTAATGTTTATAGCTCATTTAGTGGCTTCATCTAGGAAAGAAAGACAGCTAAGCAGATGAACTCTGAACCAGGTTTCAAGTCTAGAGTATGAAAGACAGCACATACAGTTAGTCACAGAAGAAGCTCAGCTAGTAGCTATGTCTAGAAGAGACAGGGTTAAACACAGAAAGACAAGGCAAAGTGTATCATCTGTATAAGGTGAGCATTAAGTTTTTGGCAACAGTAGCTCAGCCACTGTCCCACTCTAGGAAGGTGCCACAGCTACACAGAGCCAGGTCAGATGTCGCTTCTAGAACGAGAATAAACAGAGAGAGGACATAAAGTTAAAAGCTGACATAACAGCAAATAACGCAAAATTGGAGTGTAGTGTGAGAATGTATCAAAGAGAGTGAAAGTGGCCTTTATGTCCTCTAGCAGTCTAACCCTATAGCAGCATAACTACAGAGATACCTCAGGATAACCTAAGCCACTCTAACTATAAGCTTTACCAAAAAGGAAGGTTTTAAGCTTAGCCTTAAAAGTAGACAGGGTGTCTGCCTCATGGACTAAAACTGTAATCTGGTTTCACAGGAGAGGACTGACTCCCATTCTACTTCTAGAAACTTTAGGAACCACCAGTAAACCTGCAGTCTGAGAACAAAGTGCTCTGTTAGGAATATATGGAACAATCAGATCTCTGATATATGATGGGGCTAGATCATTAATGGCTTTATATGTGAGAAGGAGGATTTTAAATTCCATTCTGTATTTAACAGGGAGCAAATGAACGGATGCTAAAATAGGAGAAATATGATCTTTCTTTTTAGTTTTCATCAGAACTCTTGCTGCAGCATTTTGGATCAGATGAAGGCTTTTAACTGCATTCTGTGAACAGCCTGATACTGTTATATTGTTTTTAACAGATTTGACCCGCATGCAGAAAGCAATTCAGGAGACTGAGTTTAACGGTAAGGAATTTATTTACAGTGTACTGGAAAGTGTAGGAAACTGGGAAACAAACTGTAAAATAAACAGAACGGTAAGCAAGGGAAAACTCAGGACCTATATTCTTAAACAATAATTCTGTCTTACTGGATAGATGGGGAGATCCGCCAGAGGGGGTTGGAGAGACCAAAGGGTTGTTTACCCGTAAGACTGGAGACTGTGAATACTGGAGTGCCAGGATGTTAATAGGTCCAAGAGTATCTGATGTTGGTGCAGTGGACGAAGGAGGGTGGACAGGGTTCGCAGAAGGAGGTCCAAGGAACAAAGGAACCAGGAGGCTGCCAGCCGATTTAACGAAGTAACATGAGGCTTGAGTCTTTATTCTTGGAGCAGGATAGCTTCTTTCAGGAAGACGTAATCCAAGCAGAGTTCGATGCTGAGGATGAAGTCAGGTTCAGGTAAACCTGCAAGGTAGCAAATCCAAAATTACAAAAGTAACAAGGCAAGGTCAAGGCAAAGGTAATGTGGCTTGAGCTATATCACTAAGGGCAACGCTCTGACAATGAGTAGCTGTCAGCGTCCTCCTTAAATACTCCTCTGATGGTGATCAAGGAGATAGAGAACACCTGTCACCTCTCCTCCAGGTTCCAACGCCATCTAGAGGCTAAACACAGTAAACAGCACCAAACAAAGACATAGCACAGATCCTGACAAATACGAGGATAAATACCAAGAACAATGGTTTTGTAATAGAAAAAAATAAAGTTTATTGTACTGATTCCGCTTTGATAGGTATTTGTGTTTTAAGTTTTCTGGGTGTTTCTCTGCACTTCCCTGTTGGTTGCTGATATTCTAGTTATTCTTCTTAGATTAGCTCTATGGTTCATTCTTGTGTTTAGATAGTTGTGTTACTTCCGTGAACTTTTCTGTGTTCATTAGTTTCCCTCCTTCAGTCCATTCTCCCAGCCACCAGCTGATCCACATTTCACCTGATTAGTCCTTCTAGTCCATTTTTCATTTCCCACAACACCTCTGTATTTATACGCTCTGGTTTTCATTGCTTGCCACTGGATCTTTCTGTTAACTAAATGCTCTAGGTCCGTTGCCTCTATTCTATTGTCACCTGATTCAACCTGTAAGTTTTGCATTGTTAAATGTCACAAAAACACCACATTTGTCACCTTATCCCTTTTAAAATTCAAAATTCAATCTGAGCAAAGTGTAAGTGTCTGAGCAGGTGATCAAAGTGTGATACAGAGAGATATGGTAATTGCTGTATTTTTAAAAGGATAATTTCATCAAGCAGTGTTAAAAAAGGCTATAATTTGTATTTTTTACCATAGATCTGTTCTGAGGGGTGCAATAACTCGTCCAACCCTAGTGTCTGAGTCACAATTGCGCTAATGTAAGAATAACCAGAAAAACTAGAAAGCCTATAGAATAGGAATTGTATCCCACTCAAGTTCATATGTGTGTGATGGCAGGCGAGTGAATACTTTTAGCGATAATGTGTACATTTCACAGCTGAAGCAGAATAGTTTTGGAAGTAAATAAAATAGACAGCCTAGTCTTGAGCTGTCCATGGTGCCGATTTGTGATGGAAAGTCGTAGACCTCACAAAGCTTTTGTAAACTCTGTGTATATATATATATATATATATATATATATATATATATATATATATATATATATATATATATATATATAGATATATATACTTCCGCTTTGTGAGACCGCGCATGTGTTGATGCAGCGACGTGCATCAGTTCCTTTCTGCCCCAGTGTTAATCTGAATCTGAGGTTCTAAAGCTTTTCTCAACTACTCGTTACATGAGTATTTTCTGACTCGTGGCTTCGTTCTCTGTGGCAGGTCTGTAGGCCCCATCTAGGCTGTCGGACAGGACACAGACACGCAAAAAACAGATGAGCTGTACTAAGTCGAGCTTTCCGACAAGTATCGATTTAGTTTTGCCTGATCGCACTACGACTCACGTCCGTTCGTCCGTCTTGGGTTTAGAATCGCAGAGCCGCTACTGCCAGCGTGCGTAATGCATCGTAAAGAGGAAACACAGTAAATAGACGGACACATCCATCTGCAGAAAAGAGGAAACGAAGATGGTGATGACGGCTTCACCGAAGTCATTCTTCAGATGCTCAATAGCAATGGCGAAGCCTTCCCTCCCACTGAAGCGGTTGCTGTGGGTCTTTATTGTCTTTAGTCTCTCTCAAAGGTAAGCTTTTAAAATACACATTTCCTTTCAAATCATGAATATCTGTCGGCTTTGTAGGGCTGCATATTTGTTATTCTAACTGCACATAGCAATGCGATGCCTCCTCCCATTTCATACCACCCTGCTATTTAGAGATTTCTGAGCGATTAAATGCTTGATAAAAAAGGGTATTTAATGTTTACTTTAATATACCTGTGGATTGATACTAAAGGATCTTTATTAACCACATCAACACAAAGATACAATCCTTTCTATTTACAGAAAACAGCGCCACAGACCGCCATAATAATAAGCCGATTTGTAACATTTTATCCTTAGAGGAGAACCCTATGATAAAATGCCTCATTCAGATTCCCTGTATGTCTCCGGTTAGAAATAGCACAGTGGAAGGCTAAGTTGAGGGAAGCTAAAGCTACATAAGCTCTCTTTAAGGATCAAGTCTATTTCAGGAGTCAAAGCTTTCCTAATAAACTCAAGTGTCGGGGGAATATTGGAAAACTATCAGGTTTTATTCGACAGCTCGGTTATTATTGAGAACCTTTGTATTCTTTTTAAAATCTAAAATAAAATAATTTCAAAATGGCAGACAAGCACACAGAGAACACAAGAATAAAGCACAAAGAGGGCTAAGACAGAACAAACAGAGTGGTCCTCAGCAATTTTAATGTCAGTTTTAACTTGTGTGGGTGATTTTTTTTTTTATAAACAAAAGACAGTGACTGTGAGGAGTTTATTCCCATGTGCTGAAAGAAAAACAGCTGACGTTTTTTTTGTTCTCCTCCTCTCATGGTTTCCTCTTGTGCTGCTTCAAGAGTGAAAAATGGAGGCAGATAAATCAGTCACCATCACATTAATTGCAACCTCAGGGCTCCTTGTCCAACCCTTCCTTCATCAAGCCTGTTTATTACTAATTGTATGTACAATTGGGGTTCATAATGCACCAGAGTAAACATTACACTCTTCCCATTTAGAGCTCAGTTTTGTCTTGGAATTTAGGCTATGTGCATGAGTGATTCGATCATTAATAGCTAACAGAGATCAGATTAAAGGTTTCTCAAGTTTATCTAAAATAATATACGGAAAAATTTTCATTTTTAAACAAAAGGCACACGTTATTTTGAAAATATTGTCTTTTTACAAAAACATTCCTGCAGACAATTTAATTAATGCAGATGTTTGTTTAATTACTACCATTTGCTCTAAAATTATGCCAATTAGGATGTATGCATGAAAGATCTTACATAAGGCATTTCTACATGTGTTCAATGTGATCTATGCTACTTTGTGACTCACTGACATCTGCTATGTGTGTTGTCAGACTGCATTATGATGCCTCGGTACACTAAGAGGTCTAGATATAGATCAAAGGTGCTGCAAAATCCTGGTAAAAAAAAAAAAATGCAGGAAATGTGTCTGGATATAATTTCATTCATCAGCAATGGCACATGAGATATGCAAAAGATTGATATCATGGGAACATGGCCTTGAAGAAGTCATGTCACTGCAATCCAATCCTTTCATGTGATGCTACCTCAGTCTTAGGTGACAAAAGTACACTACCAGTCAAAGGTTTTTAACACACTTTTGCCTTTAATGGTTTTCTTTATGTTTATGACTATTTACATTGAACATATATTCTCACTTAAGGCATCAAAACTGCCAATGAACCCATATGGAATTATGCAGCAAACAAAATTTTAAATGTGTTTTTATTTTAGATTCCTTAAAGTAGCCACCCTCTGCAGTGATGACTGAAATATTAACCTGTGGCTGTCTCTCAATGAACCCCTGGGAAGTTTTGTCAAGGCTCTTTGGAAAACCATTCCAGGTGACCACCTCATGAAGCTCATGGAGAGAATGCCAAGAGAGCAATGCAGTAATCAAAGCAAAGGGTGGCTATTTGGAAGAACATAAATAATATAAAAATGTTTAGAATTATTTCATACTCCTTGTTTACTATATAATTGAATGTATGTTCATTCACAGCTTTGTTGCCTTTGGTGAGAATCTACAATGTAAATAGTCATGAAAATAAAGAGTACCATTAAGTGAGAAAGTTTATCTAAAACTTTTGAGCAGTAGTATATCTCCGAGAATTGTAGTTTATTTTCACCCTTGATTAATGGATGGTTGTAGGTCACTTATATGAGCTGTATTTTTTTGAAATAATATTGTTATATATGCCTCAAAGGATGTCCTGAGGTAGTATCATTTTTTGACAGGGTGATCAAACTTTTTCTGTATAATAATTTAGAGAAACACAGAGAAGCCCTAAGAGCAAGATTACCTTGACAGACATTTTGCTTTTAGACAATTGTTATTAGTTCACATGTACACTCCCCTCCACAATAATTTGCACTTCTAGTAAAGAAGAGTCATAAAACATCAAATAGCATAACCTTTTACTGCAGTAAAATGGTTTTTGTCTTTTTTTTAAGAACAAAATGTATGTCTAATTTGAGTAAACGACAAAAGGATTTTAGTAAAAATAGCAATATCACATTTAGTGGAACCCCTAACATATGGTGAATAAATACAAATATAAACTGGAGCAACTAGAGCTTTGAAAGTTAATTCATGAGCAGGGGCCCTTTCAGTTTTCCAAACTTGACAATACCTTTTGTCAGAGCAACATTAAAAAAAAGGGAAAAACTACTGGAACTGTAAAAAATAATGCTAGATAAGGAACCAAGTTTTTATTTTTGCCACCATGCAGAGTAAATTCAAAAAAGGGAAGTACAAATCATCTTCAGCGCTCACTGATACAGAACAGCAGCAAATTAGTGTCATCTTGGGGTCAAGTCTAGATAAAATAAATTTATGTTAAAGCATTACTACATATATCTATCAGCGGTAAAGATGTGTACAGGGTTTGAAAGGGTGGTTGTTAAAAATATATTTTTTTAATATTTTTCTGAACTTATAAGTTGTTCGTGGAGCATTGCACGACCTTCATTATTTTTGTTTTTGGCCCCACCTTTACAGATTTGCTTATGTGTTCACAATTTTTGTCCTTTAGCATGACCTAGTTTGGGTCAAATATCAGCTGCAGAACAGATGGCCTCAAATTTAACTCTAGAATTCTTTAATACACCAAGGTGTTTGTGGTTTGACTCAGCTGTTGCAAGTCCCCATGTGCTGTGGTGTCAACTGTCATCCATTCACCATCATGCTTGGCAGTTGGTATAAAGTATATATGCTGATATCCTGTGTAGAGTTTTAGGTCAAGGTGTGTCTTATGGCTACACATCCTCAAGTTGGTCTAATATGTCAAAGCATGCTGCCTTGGTGGTTTTTTTTAATATATTGTGTGGCACTAGTGGCCTTTATTCATTAGTAGCTTGACAGGAAGAATGGTCAAGAGAAGGAAAGAGGTGACATGCAGTAAGTTGGGGAAGTAACCCAGGACAGCTGCATCGAGGACTGTAGCCTACATTCAATATATGCCTGCTCTATACCGCTGAGCCACATGGGTCCCAAATTGCCTTTTTCTTTTTACATCAATCCAGGTTTCTTTGGGTTTAACAATAGTAAACTTTACAGCTTTTCAGAGACAAGAGGTTGTCTCCTGGCAACCTTTCCAGAGACAACCTACCTACTCAGCCCGTTTGAATTGTCCTGACATTAAGGCCTGCAGCAAGTAAAATATAGTTGCTTTGTGGGACCTGGCTGAAGCTAGGGAAATTGGCAGCTGTCTGGTTTGTTAACTGTGGGAAGTCTTTTTCTGTTTTTTGGCAGCATAGTTGCCTAAAGAAAGGATGAAAATAGTAGAGATGTACAATTAGAATTTTGTGATTGATTGTTGTTTGATTTTGCTGATACTGATTTTAGCCTAAACAATTATGTGAACATACCCTTAAAGTTGCTTCTGGAGCTCCCATTCCACTCAGTGGAAAAAGTCAGAGTTGTATCTTGTCTTTTTAAATAGCAGCATTGTCTAGGTAAATTGTACCATGCCACCATGTTGTCTGACCGAAAAGGGTGCGGGGAGGTTTGCAGTTTATGTTATCTTTCATCTACTTCCACAAGGCTGTTGAGCACTATTCTGATCAGTGATTGTTTTTTGTCAGTTAATTTCCTAATTTTTATTTACCTTTTCATGTCTTAAATGGTCTGATAAGGTTTTATTAATGTCATAGTTTGTTAACTCAATTAGTGCCTGGGTTTCTTGTGTTAATGTCTAAATAAAAGTTACAGAAAAAAACAAAGGTACCATTGTATTTGTCCAACTCATAACAATGATTGCTCTGTTCACCAGATACACAGTGGTTTCACATATTTTAGATAAACCTAAAGTCACAAGTTCTATAAAATGTGTTTGATCTGGTTTATACAAAAATAATTTGTTTCTAAAATAGTATCTTTGAAATACAGCAGTTACAAAAGTATGCACTTCCTGACCATTTCATTAGGTACACCTCAATATTACAGGTAACTGCCTTAATTATTTGTAGCAGAGATTGAACAAAATGTTGAACACATTCCGCAGAGATATACTTTGGTATATAAAAATAATGTATACCCAAAGGGAATGTGATGTGATAGACTTAGAGCTGTTTCTTTAATTAGTGCCATGAATAAGATCCTCCTGCAAATATGAGAAACTGCATTGGCCAGTGTAGTTTTCTCTTCTCCTGTGATTCAACTACACTTTTCTCATTGTCACCTGTGCATTCACAGTCATGTACATACATATGCATGACTAAAAACACAAATATACACATTAGGGCTGAAACAATTAATCAGATTAATTGATTATTGAAATAATCATCAACTAATTTAGTAATCAAATAATTAACTGGAGTATATTGACTCTAACATATGCTATTTGCTCAAATAACAACCCACTCAGAGCTCTAATTAGGCTAAATTGTACAAAAAATATATACATTTTGAATTTAAGATGAAAAACTTTCTTTGTCAATAAAACATGTTTTATCCAGAAGTCCTCAAGTGGCTTAGTTTTAGCTTCAATTGGTTTAAATTCTGTTAAAATCTACTAATAAGCACATTTTGCTATCCGATTATTAATTGATTAATCGAAAAACTTGTCGACAGATCAATCGATTAGCAAAATATTTGTTAGTTGCAGCCCTTACACACACAGTTTGAACATATACTCAGATGGCACAGTTCTCTCTTTCTCTCTGTATTGCTTCAGGTTTAAAATTAGTAGGCAGACCCTAATTTCTGTCTGCACCGTAGAACTCATGTCTCGTCCTTTTTGATCTGTTCACGTTGGGAATATTTCCATACATGGAGAGATGCCATTTCAGATAAAAAAATCCAGCTACTTGGAAAGACTGCAGATTTTTTTTCGTTCTTGCAACCCTCTCTGCCTCCTCTGTCTGACTGTTTGTGCTCATCTAAATGAAGTAAATTAAGTAGCAACTCATCTAAGTAAAGTAAAGATTTAGATTTTTAGAACCCAGGATTCCAAAAGTGTCTAAAGTTATGTTCTCACAGCAGGCAAATGAAGCCCAAACCTGACTTTTCTGTCCATATGCAACCCAAATCAAACTTTTCTGAACAGTCTTATTCTGACTTTTTTTCACCTCCCAAACAATTCAAATTGTGTGGCGTTAAAGCCGATATGTAACAAATGGTTTTCAAAGCATCTGCAGTCTGATTATTCATGTCACATTTCATCTGACTTTTACTTCATTTGTCCTGGCTCTGACTACACATTCACACAGAGCTCTCTACAGAGGTAGCAGTCCCTGCTCCACTAAAGCCCATTGTTAATAGTTCTTACCTTTCTTTGTCTTGTTATGATGTGGTCATAATATTGTTGGTTCCCGCTGCTCATTGACTTAAAAAAATGAGTCACAGACACCAACATCCATTGTGCTGCTGTATGTCAATAATATTTTCCTTCTGTGCATACAGGTTGCTTTGGGATAGTGAACCACTCAGACTGAAGTTTGATTGAGGTCCCAATTAAATAGTAGTGTGAACCACCATACAAAAGAAATTGGATTTTAGCAAAAACATCTGCAATGAGCATCAAGACCTCCTGTTTGAACTAAAACCAAATCCTCAGTGCAACTGAAACACAAGTGAAAAAAGGACTTTTAGCTTGTGGTTTGAGTGCCTGCATATTCTGTAAACCAACCTGTACCGACCTGGCTATTTTTCTTCTGCTGTCATGCACTAAAGCACATGCACATCAGTCCCACTATACCATTTATTGCAGACAGAATTGTTGAGTTCAAGCCACTTTTGACAAAGTCATGCTCAATAGTGCCATGTTATTTAGATATTCTCATTGCTACAGGATCACAAACGGCCTGTATCATCTCTGAGACAAGTACAAGGTTTTTGTGGGAGTAAGTGCATTGATGAACTGGCTCTGGCTTATCAAAGAGAAAGTACTGCCTCAAAAAAGTCAGTTCAATTCAGTTCATTTATTTAGGACCAATTCACAACCCATGTTGTCTCCAGCCAAATTACAAAAAAACTAAATTCAATTACATAATGTTTCTAATGGTTTGGTCAGAGACATTTATGCCAGTGGCCTGCTGGAGGTCACTTTGTAGGCCCCTGGTAGTACTCATCCTGTTCCTCCTTGCACCAAGGTGCAGATACTGGTCCTGCTGATGGGTTAAGGGCCTCAAATGGCCATGTCCAGCTATCCTAGTGTAATTCTCTGTCTTCTGGAATCTCCTCCATGCTCTTGACACTGTGCTTGGAGACAAAGCAAACCTTCGGGCAATGACACGCAATGCCTCAGGTTATCAGTAGTGACACCGACCCTGGTCAAATACTACACTACTAATAAGTAGTCAAAAAAATGAAGAGGGAAAAAATTTCTGTGGCCTCCACCTGCAAAACCGTACTTGTTTTGGGGTCATCTCATTGCTGTCCCTTTAGTGCACCTGTTGTTCTTTCATTAACACAAAAAGAGCTGACACTGATTAGCACACCCCTCTACTATATAACTGACCAGATCAATATTCCAGGAGTTTGATGGACTTGATATTATACCCTGATTAAAATGTTTTCCTTTAATTGGTTTCTGCAGTGTACGTTGTGTACGGTGTTCAGTTGTTAAGGGGAAAGTAAATGACACATGTGCTTTACACTTTTAACAAATACATTTCCCCAAGATGTGCTGTACACTCTTATTCAACACCATTTGCTCACCTCTACAAAAATCAGTGTAAGTCAACATGCTAGTAAATTGAATCCACCTGTATGGTATTTAATTTCAGTATAAATACAGCTGCTTTGTGAAGGCCTCAGAGATTTGTTAGAACACATTGGAGAACAAACACCGTCATGAACACAAATCGCTATGTCTGGTGTAAAACTAACATAGTTCATCATCCCAAACACAGTGGCCGGTATGAAATATTCAAGACCTAAATACGGTTGAGAATACGAAGACTAAACTGCAGTTCACAGACATACTGCTGTTGAACCATTTTGCAAAAGGATTTGGCAAAAATGTCAGTCTCTAGTTGTTCAAAGGTGGTTGAGTCATCTCCCAAAAGTTCAAAATGATTATGATTTAATGTAAAATACACCCTTTACAAAGATGAGTGTTTAAAATGGAAAAATATGCTAATCGATACGATACAGTTTGCACCTGAAAAAGCAATGATCAATGACTAGTTAAAGGTGAAACAGTTATTTAGTTTTTTCTTCATGTAACATGCCTCCATCTGCTATTTAGCTCGCCAATCTAAAAAAAAAAAAAAAAACAATCTAATGAATAAGTTGTCATCTTAGATGTGTAAAATATTCCCAGCATGAGAGTATCTATACTTTTGTTTTTTGTGATATTGATGTTTGGGGGCTCTTGAGAGATCATTATCTTTTTCAGTTTTGCATGTCTGAGGAAAGGGGGCCCTGATGCATCAAAATATGCACAAACAAAGTTCCTAATTCTGATATCTTGAAACATGATCATTATCTTTTAATGAGTTGCCACAGAGAACTGATGGAGATCTTTAGCCAGTTTTAAGTAGTGTTTTAAAAGTTGTCATTCAAACACTGCATCTGGCAGTATGGTGAAAAAATGTACAAACTCTTTACCAAACGTTTCGGGAGATGACACAAATGTTCTTTGCAGTTTTTGTGGTGACTTCTCATACTATATTAAACTATTGTGCAGAGTGATCTCATGCAAATACCTTTATTAGATTAAAACGTTTAGAATAAATAATGAACCGGTGTTCACTCTATTTATTTTACTGGCACAAAATTATTATCTGATTGTATTGTATCATAGCTTTATAAGCACAGCTGAATCTATGAAAACGTATATTGTGGTAGTTAGAACAGTAGTTGAAAATTAAGCAGATGTGCTCCCAATTATGCCTTGTGATAGACTGTCAACCTGTCAAGGGTGTACTCTGCCTCACACCCAATGAATGATGGGGATAGTTACCATCCCTGTGACCCTGGATGGATGTGGATGGATGGATGGATGGATGGATGGTTGGATGGATGATGGATGGATGGATGGATGGATGATGGACGGATGGATGGAAGGATGGCTCCTTCCAATCATTCTCTTCTTGTGTTGGCAATGGCTAAAAGGAACTCAACTGTAAGGAAATTGCTCCTAAGAATATTGGACTTGAAAGAACATTCTTCATAATCACCCAGGATTTCCAGTTGAGGTTGTGTGGGGTCTGCAGAGATATCAGTGGCTCGTTTCCTGACCCTAGATGGGTCCCTCCTGGATGGAGGGAAGGTCAGCACTGATGATCCTGATTGTTTGTTGTAGTCTGGCCCTGTTTTGTTTTGTGGCAGAACCAAACTTCACGGATGGATTTGCACAAGACAGACTGAATAATGGTTGTGTAGAAGATTACCACTAGCTCCTTGGAAGGTTGTTTTTTTTTAGGTACAGGAAGTACAGTCTTTGCTGGGGCTTCTTCGGAACAGTGTCTTTGTGTGAGGACTAATCTCAGAAAAAGTGTGGTTCCTAGAGATTGCAAGTGATCCTCAATAGACCCGGTGTTGTTGAGGATAGTGAGGAGAGTGAATGTGAGGGGTGTTCTCCTGAAGTAACAGTCTTGAGCAGGTTAACCTCAAGGGGATTCTGATCACGTCAATCATCACAGTGATCTCTTTGGGTTGATGACCTGCTGTATATAGTGATATTATGTGGGCTCATCCCAACTGCTGCTGTATCATTAGCTGAGAAGCTGCTTGTTACCTCATCACTGTACCTTCTTTTAGCTGCCCTGGTCTCCTTGGGGAGTTTGTTTCTTGCCTGCTTATACAGGGCCCAGTCTCTACTGCTGTACGCCTTTGCCTTGGCCTGGAGCAGTTTCCTAAGATGCGGAGTGAATCACATTTTGTTGTTGTTATATCTGCAGTAGGTCTTGGTCTGCATTTCCATGCCCTTACAAAACCTGACATTTGATGTCATAGTGTCAGTGAGATCATTTAGATCAAAGACTACAGCTTCAAAAATATTCTAATCTGGGTAGTCAAAGCAGGCCTGTAACATAACATCTGCTTTGACTGATCATGCCATTTAGTAACAGTCCACACCACAGGCTTAGACAGGACAGTGCATTTTAATGTTTTACACTTTTGCCAAAGAAAAATATGTCTGCTCTCCTTTTTAACCCTCCTGTTGTCCTCGGGTCAATATGACCTGCTACTGTTTTAAAACCCCCCAAAAAATCCACTAAATGCTATGTTTTTTAACTTGAAATGTTATGTTGCTTTTATTCACATTTCCATATAAGCTGTACAAAAAAAGGTACAAAGGTGGTCTTCGGGTCAAAATGACCCGTGAGACACATAGAGTTAAATTCAAGGTCACAGAGTTATTTACAAACAACAGAATGTTACAATGTTATAGATGTGTCTCAGATCAATCAGTAGCAGAAGTAAACAAGGCAAATCAGGTAGTGTTCTTGCAGGCTTCAGAAGACCACCTGTTTATTTCCAGAGGTTATAAAGGTGCTGCAGATAAAGGGACCCCAAATTTTGTCTGTGGTGAAGCCATGAGTGTGCGTTATACTGCTGAAGAC